>QEOT01006548.1:184546-201576 GCA_003123785.1 Pterocarya stenoptera
GGGAGCAAGGTGATTTGACAGGCCAATTGTATAGCATTTTTTAGAATGCTTAATTTGATCGTTAACTATAACATTGATCCGAAAGAACACAAGACTGATTTCGGGGATCGATCAAGTCAAATTTTTGTTGCGGATAGCACGAGGGGACCCCATTGATCTGGCATTGTATTTTTTCCATCGCATTCGATTAGAGTGACGCTGTTCGAATAGACATTAATTCGTTGTTCGAATATATTTTGTTCCGTTCGAACGGTTTTTCTTTTCTGAGACGATTTTGTTCATCACAAAATATCTTGTTCGAATGGATATTTGTTCGTTCGAATGAATTTAGTAGCTCAGGCATTTTTGGAGATGAAATGTAAATTTTGTCTCCAAAAATAACTTTTAGGGATGAAATTTAATTCGCCCCTATCAAATTTCGTCTATAAAAGTCAAATTTCCTGTAGTGACAATTTTGACTCCATTTTATTATCAACATCTTTCATCTAACCTTACATAGATCTGGAACGTATTCAACCTTGGCATGTGAGTGGATTATCGGTGCCCAGTGTCTTATTAAACCAAAATTCTTGAGTAACCAACTCGTACTGAGGATCAAGAATAGCAGTAATAAACAACAACCTATTGATTTTGTGAAGATCTCCCCAATATTTATCATATGTTCACTTCATTCTATAAGCCATTGTATTCAAGCATGAATCATAAGTATAAAAAAAATGCATTCAAATTTGCATGAACATTAATAAGCTCCCGTAAGTACAAATTTGGAATGACATACAATGATACAAAAATTTGTAATGTAACATTGTAAAACACATGCAAAAACTTTGTAAAGTCTTTGATATTATCCCAATCCTCAAAACTAGGAGAACCTAAACTCTTTTTTCGCAACCCATCGTCAGACCAGTAATGATATAGGTACAGATCCTCATCAAGCATAAGTTGGAAAGGCTTTTTGATACTTTTCAACCATATCCAACATAAGATAACTCGGATTACATCTAGTAGGTACATCAAGACATAAGAAAGTATAACGTGAAACTTTTGTCCGATCAGCACAAGACTTGAAAGTAGTAAGTCTTTGGGGAGGTGATTTCACATATTTAATTAAATTGCAGACCTTTATGATTGAGTAATCAACATCTTTTATGCCCTCGTTGACAATAAGGTTCAGAATGTGTGCCTACACCTCATGTGTATGAATTCATGATCTCTAACACAATCTGAACTTCCTATTTCTCTCTTCCTGAACCTATCAGTGCCGAATTCGTTAGAGCTTGCATTGTCTATCGTGATTGTAAGAATTTTATCAGTGCCCTGACCAAGCATACAATCATCAAACTCCCTTCCAATTGTTGCCCCT
The DNA here is from genome assembly GCA_003123785.1 of Pterocarya stenoptera. Lineage (NCBI taxonomy): Eukaryota > Viridiplantae > Streptophyta > Magnoliopsida > Fagales > Juglandaceae > Pterocarya > Pterocarya stenoptera. Next base: position 185,910 of record QEOT01006548.1, read on the forward strand.
TTGTGATCGATAATCTGAGTAAATAAAATGATTCATTTATGCAACATCCAACTACTATCAATAAAGTCAGCTATAACACATATAATTAATGTTTTGGATAGATATCCAAGTATCAGTTATCAAACACACTCTTTGCCTAGTGGTCAAAAAATGTTCTTCAAGCCATCGTTCTCCCTCAAGAATATCTTCATACAGTCCCAAGTTATCGTAAAGCAAGAAGGAATAGAAAACTTAGGATCAAGGGTTTTAGTATAGTCTCGAAACTCTTGGCCCTCAACAATCATAAATGGCAACTCGTCCACCATCACAATGCTGGCAAGGATAGCCCTTATTTTTTCTAACTATACTTTGTTATTCTAAGATTTCTCTCCCATTTCCCTTTTCCTTCACCTTTTGCTTACGGGACCAAAAATTGTTGACCATTGTCCAATGCAGTTTTAGCCTTTTGATTTTTAGGACAAAGATGGATGTGTTGTCTCATGGCTAAAGTGCCTTGCCTTTTCGGATGACATTTTCACAACCTCCCACAAAAGTTAGAAGTTGTTGTAGGTTCATCAAGATCACAATCAGGCACTCTTGTGAAATGCTCTCATACCTCATACTTAATCTTGGAATTCCTACTACCTGGTGGAGGTCCAGGTAGAATGAAAGATAGTGGGAGTACCTACCGAAGAGTCTTGTGGTTCACTAGATTGTTTGGTTATGGGGGCCCCAACATGCAGTTGTAATTGTGGTCCTTTTAGACTAGATGCAGTGTTGGACATAGGAATGCTTGTGTCTTCAATATTCATGTTTTAAAAACTTAAACATGACACAAACAAAATAGGACATTTAATTATGCAAATAGATCGAGATTATTTCTATTTATTGCAAAATTAGCCCATTTGGAGAAAACAGTAAAGTGAGACTAAAACAACCCTAAAACTAAGAACGAATAGAATTTGTGTATAATCATCATGGATTATGGATCATCAAAGATTTGTTACTAATAATACAGAAAAGTCTATGCATCATCATGTATTATGGACCTTCACTTCTAACAAATGACTAATGTTGGCTGGGTTATATTGAGTTTAATTGTAAAGCATAGGCTTTCAAATGCTCTGCTTACATCTTATGCATATAAAAGCATATATATTCTAATATAAAACCAGAACAAGCTATTATTGTATACTGTTAATATATTAAATCTTGAGTCTCTAATACAAGTAGAAAAAGGTAATATATTGCATCTTGAGTCACTAATATAAAACCTAACCTAATATAAAGGCATATACAAGTAGAATAAGTTATTCTTGTATACAAGCATACCTCAAGATCACATATAGATGTTATACACAATGGAAAGAATACCATTGTGTATAACATACCTTACACATACATGCCCAGATTGCGAGAAAAAATCATACATGGAGTTTTCTAAATATATATATATATATATTAGTCACACCTATCAACATCTATATGTGCATAATTGATGAGAATTAACCTGGTGATCCATGGGACTCACCTAGAGGCTAGAGTGTCTGTCGATGCTCTAGGTGCTGCAATGTTGGTGGTTACAATAATACTTTATTCATGGTGCCTATTTCTGGGACCCATTGTTCCCGTGTCGAAGTCAAAACAATGTCTTTAACCTGGACTGCCATGGTTTCTAGGGCATGCCAATTGTTGGAGTATAGCTTCACATATTGAGAATATGGAATTAAAGTCGAAAGAAGAAATATTCAAAGAAGAGAAGAAGAGATAGTTTTATGTTATATCTATTATTTCAGTTATTAAGTAGATGCCTTAGTATAAATACAGTTGTACACTCACGTATTATTCAATCAATTCATTTCAGTCAATTACACAAGTTTCATTTTCTCTCATCTGTTTCATTTCTCCTTTTCTTATACCGAGTTCTTCATCAAGCCTTCATCAAGTTCTTGACACAAGAATCCTCCTCCAATATCATCAGGTACTTACGTAATTAATATATTGAATGTTAAGCATAAAAAGAAATTTTGAAAAAATAAATTTATAACATGTTATGGGTTTATGTCATACATTAGATTTATATTGCACAAAAAATATTTTATAATTTAACATATCATATTAAGCTGAGCTAGCTACGTCTGTTTGTAAGTTTTCATTTTTCAGATCGATCTATGTGGATAAGTATTTCTCAAGCCTAGCAAGCAGGGCACGAATCTACATAGAGTATTTAATCTATGTGAATATGTTTTCATTTTACATTCTGTATGTTTATGGAGAAAACTATCCTTGAATATGGTTTTCAAGGATAAGTGCTGAGGTTGGTTGGTTCGATACCATAACCAAATGAAGAAAAGAAAGAGGCAATATTTTCTGTAATACTCTGCATTTCCACTATGTACAGTTTACAGTGTGTGTGTCTCTTTATATAGACATCAGTACAAGAATGAGAAAATATTATAAAAGGAAATAAACAGTTACAGACTAAGGATGTGGCTGAGTGAATTTTCTTTGGCTGTGCACCTGCATTGCTCTTTGGCTGTGCACTTGTATTGCTTAGGTTGATACGTATAAACACAAACTTTGAAGGATAACTTCTTTTTTTTTTTTTTGGTTGATAGAAAGTTTGAATTTCATTGCAAAGGGGTACTAAAGACCTCTTGAAGGATAACTACTTGAATATGCTTTCAAACTGTAATTTTGTTAGACGTATACAGAGATAACGCCCCAAATAATCTTCCTGTTTTTATTTATTTATTGATTACTGAAGTAGATTCCTCAACTATTTTGGATTTCCAAGAACATCTGATCATGGCAGATTCCAACAGAAGCAATCAAAATTCAACCCAGATTATGGATGCAGAAGGAATTGCATCTTCCATTCGAGGAAAGCTTGTCCAATATCGACCGCCACCAATATCTCAGTGTTCCATATTTAAAGTGCCAAATATGCTACGCAGGGATAATGAAAAGGCTTTCACGCCGGAGGTAGTTTCGATCGGTCCATTTCACCGCAACAATACGCAGCTGCAAGAAATGGAAAATAATAAGCTATGGTATTTGAAATGCTTCCTCAATCGAACAAGAATTACGGAATTGAAGAGCTTGGTAGAAGCCATCGAAAGCATTGAGCAGGATTGCCGTAAATGCTATTCAGATCAAGTGGGTGATCTTAGAAGAGACAAATTCATAGAGATGATGGTGATTGATGGTTGCTTTATCCTTGAATTCCTCTGTAGATATATGGATAACCTATCATTAATACAAGCAGAGGATGATCCCCGTGTTCAAAACATCAGGGATGCCAAGGAAAATAATAGCCGACTTGCTTCTACTTGAGAATCAACTTCCATGATGCGTACTCGACTGTCTGTTCAACCTCATGCCCAACTTAAAAACTCCTCATCAACGGTGCTCCCGACTTGATGAACTTGTTTCCTGCGTTTTTATGTCGGAGTATACACTGTGCCCTTACTTGGCGTGCGATCGAGAGTCCGTCCATTTACTTGATTGGCTCCGAAACTGTTCGGTTCAATCATGCACTACAAAAGTACAGCCGCGAGGGATATATTCCCCACCACGCGGCATATATTCCCCATCACTACAAATTTTGTCTGTGACCGAGCTTTCAGAAGTTGGAGTTCGTTGTAGAATTGCACACAGAGATACCGCCATCCTCAATATGAAGTTCGAAAATGGCACGATAAGAATCCCATCAATAGATTTCAATCAGAACACAAGGTCTATTTAGAAACCTCATCGCATTTGATCATTGTTATCCGTCCAAGGGCCGTGAAATCACCTCTTATGCTGTGATCTTGGGTTGCATGATTAAGTCTCCCGCAGATGCACTTTATCTCCAACAGATGGGTATTCTAGAAATTGGTTTGAGCAACGAGGACATAGCAAGTTTCTTAAACAGTCTGCTTTATGATATTGATACTAGTTTCCATGGTTTTCTCTACTCAGACCTCTGCCAAGACCTGAACAGAATTTTTTCCACCAGATGGAAGGTATGGATTATGGAAAGCCATTGTTAGGCCGATATTTGAGAACTATCGGCATTCATTACTTTCCTTTCCGGAGTCGTCCTTTCTTTTATTCTTTCCATTATACAAACAGTTTTTGTTATCCTCTCCTACAATCCTTCTAAATCAGCCAAGTAATTTAGTTGATCTCAGTGTGTGTATTTCTTTCAATAAGTAGGTCTGTGTAAGTGTGGATCCTTTGCATTTTTTTTATTTTTCAAACTGTACTCTTGTTTTGTTAATGAATTAAAAAAAAATGTTGTATTACATTAATGTTATACATAATATCCGTTTTTAGACAATCTGGTATTATACCGTCACATCAATTCTTGAATTCCCATGGGATTCAAAAATAACTTTAAAAAAAAATCAAACTATAAACAATTAATTTTAGCCAGTACTACCCCGGCCCACAACAGCGGGTCGGTGGTAAAAAAAAATCAGAAATTCATAAGTCTCCATATCTCAAATTACACACTAAAATTACAACTATTCATAAGATGACTCCCTAAAATGAAGGTACCCTTAGGTACCCAACTTCCCCTAGCAAGTCAATCTTGCCCAAACCTCTATTCCTGATCACCAAGCATATCGTCTAGAACATTTAAAAATATTATGTAGATAAGGAGGTGAGTTATTAACAACTCAATAAACAGAGGACATATACTAACGTGCAAACATGAGCACTTACAAAGTACAGTATGCAGAATAAAATATTTTCTAGAGTTATCGTGCAAAACAAAACATGTTTTCAAACTTAACAAAGCGATAGTTTTAAGATAAGTAAAATCCAGAGTACTTTGGCATCACATAACCTAAGCGTCACCATCACATCAAAACAAAGTATTTCACGAAGCAGAGACCATGTTTCACCCCCGTAGTAGGGTTATGCTAACCCCGGTGACTAAACCGGGCAGAAACAGAGGTGAAATATTTCCCTTATTACTCTCAGAGCCTCGAGTGTGTACACAGAAAAAACCACATAAAAACTACTTTATTTCCAAAGTTGGTGCACTTAGAGATAGAGAAGTTGGCACCAACCCAAACAGAGCAAAGCAGAGTAGAGACAGAGTCAGATACAAACTCAGTACATCATGCCAAAGGTTTTCAGATGCTATATCAAAACAAAACAGAGTATCGAAACATATTCAGATCATTTTCACATACTGAAAACAAAAGTCAGAGCATCTTTCTAAATCATTGCACAAATTTTCAGATTTCAGAGACATCATGACATAATATAGCTCATGTCTACACAATACATGTCAGAAAATATTTTTCCTTTTTCATACAGATTTCATGAGTAAAGCAAATAAGCAACCGAGGTTGGTTTTTCCCAAGTTGGTTTTTTCCAAGTTCTCATTTCATCACAAAATATGCAAAATTTTCAGAAAGTTAATCTCAGTTTCAATAATTCTTGTAAAGTCTGGCATAAAAATCCTGCTTATCTCGACTTTTTAGCTATTATGAATCTTTCTACAATTGTGCTGAATGAATGCCAATAGTCACCTATATAGAACACTAAGCGTTACTAAACTTCTAAAAGGACTAGCTAAAACTCTCTATTTACCTAAATTCATACTACGGAAAATAGCTTTGATAACTATCTAAATATCAAAAATCTAATAAATATATTGTCATTAAAAAATAATCTTAACTTATTATAAAATAATTTTATCAGATTTGGCAAGGCAACTTAAATTGATTTCGAAAATTAACTTAATCATATTTAAAACTCATATCTCTTTAAACTACTATTAAAATGAGAATTTAATACTTCCAACAAATAAACTAGTAGGAAATCAAAAATTTCTTAAGTAATAGTAATTAATAAAATATTCTTAACAATACTTATATTAATATGCTTAACTTACAATACTACCAAAATCAAATTATAAAATTAATACAAGATAATATAATTAAAGTCTTCAAATATTTTCTGTTAAATATAAAGTGAGACGAGCAACACTAAAGATAACTCAATAATTTCCTGAAATCAAACTTATGCCCATTGTAAAATCAAACCCAACAAAAATACAATTTCAAAACGCATTATAATTTGACTTATAACTCAGAGGGAAATAAATGAAATTTCATCTTAAAAGTTTACTCTACTATGCGTAATAAACTTTACGGAAGGCTCAAAGAAATCACTTACATTTTATTTGAAAAATAAGGTAGCCGTTTGTGTATAGAATAGAGGTGCGGTAGAGGCTTACCGAGAGAGAACTAGCGAGGATGAGAGATCATGTAAGGACTTCGGACAGAACTTTGTGGCTTCACGGTGAGGCGTGGAGAGGGTGGAACCGAGCCGAGGAGCAAGAAGATAGTTTGCTCTGTTTACGCTTCTTAAAGCAGAGGATGCAATGGAGCATTTCTTACGGCGTTGAGGTGTTCTACCGTGGGTCTGGCATGCGGTATTAATTGGGTGGAACTGGCCGTGCGCCTTGGTTGTTTCATGGTGGTTCATGGCATGAGGACGCAGCTTTGGTTGGAATATAAAACAGAATGCAGCCTGCGGCTTGGGGTGTGTAACAATTCAGGGTGGCCATAACGTGGTACGGTGGTGATGGATGCAGGCGTGAGTAAGTGGGTTTTAAGGATTCTGTTGTGCAGGAGAGAGAGCTTAACATAAGTTGGTGGTTCACGGGGTTGGGGGTGACTAGACGAGATTCGGAGGGAGGGAACACTTACCGTTGTCGAGTTTGAAGACGGACCAATGGAGACTCAGATTCGGCCAAAATGCAAGAAAGTGAGAGAGCGAGAAGGTTTCTGTTGTAAGTGAGATGGAAAGTGAGAAAAGAAACTGTAAAAATAATTCTTGGGGAGATGGGATACGGGAAAGAGAGAAATTCGGCTTAACGAAATTAAAGACAGGGAGGAAAAGCAAAACTGTCGGGGTGGGGGAGAATCAGAAGGGAAGAGAAATTGAAACAAAAAAAATTTCTTGCCTAAATGACACCATATCATCCTGAGGGCTGGGATTCATCTAGTTAGGGCTACGGGCTTGGGCTTTACAATATATGGGCTTCAATAATCATAGTTTCTTCTAAGAACTCTAGCTATTAAAATCATCGGATCGAGTTTGTTTTTTGTTTTTTTATACAAGGGGTAGCAGGTTCAAATCCGATTCTCTCATTTAGAGATCAGTTTTTTTTTTTTTTTTTCACAACTCAACTCATCTTATCTCAACTCATTTAATCATTACAACATTTTCACATTTCCGTAAAAAATAAAATAAACCATTTAATTTTTTCAAATCTCAAAATAAAAATAATATTAAAAAAAATATATTCTAACAATATTTTATTTAATTTTCAACTTTAATCACAACTTATCTCATCTTATCTCATCTACAAAAACAAACAAGGTTATACACCACGTTTGCCTTGTTGGATGAGGGTTTATTGTGCAATTGTAATCTTTATTGACTTTATCACATTAATATTTTCTAAATAAATACAATTAGGAAAATTCTAAATACCACGCTCCTATTTTTCTTTCATCCCACTTATATATGTAAGATGTAGTACATTTATCATCATTAGATGATCATTTTATTGGATGATTCTTTATCAACTAATAGTGATAAATGTGTCACATTTTACACAATGAAATGAAAGTAATATCAGAATGTGATGTATAGTATTATTCATGCAATTAGTTCCAGCAAGTCTAGATCATTAGTGGGATAGTTTCACTCATAGTCCATTTTTGTCGGGATGTTTATGCAATCAACCCTTCCAATAATTACTGAGGCTGCATGGATTTTGGCTCACTCTTCCCCTCATTCTCGCACAAAAACTCTCTCCTCTCAGGTTCTCCTTCTCCAACATCTTTTCTCCCCATTCCCTACATTGCCGCGAGCCACCGTAGAGGGAACTCCATCCACCATTCTTTCTTGTAAGCCTTACATCTTAGTATTTTTTTTAATAAGGGTTTTAATTATTTGTTAATTGAATGATTTAGGGTTCAAAAATTGTTGAAGTTGTTTGTGAAATTTGTTATTTTTGTTGTTAATTTATTGCTTGAATTGGGGGATTTCTATTTTTAGGGTTTTAGTAATGACATTTGTGGGATGGTTCCCTTCAGACAATGTCCACTCGATGTTCGCTTGACTGTGACTCAAGCAAACATCACAAAAATTGTTCGATCAAGTCTTTGCTCGAGTGTGCCTCCAGTGAGTTGAACATAGATTGTTCGCTCAAGCCTTCATTGCTTAAGTGTTCCACATTGCTTAAGTGTGAGACTTGTATTGTCAAGACAACCTATAAAACGGTTACCCTACTACACTACAATTTACACAAAGTATTAAGTAAAAGTTTTATATAATACATATTACTATATTTATATATTGTAAAAATAATAAATATTTATAAATATGTAAAAAAATTTGAACACAAGGTAGGGGATGGGACGGGCCCTATTGAGGCCATACCACTCCTGCTGGTGTTGGGCAGGGTAGGATTGTGTCACAGGCCTTTCCAAGAACGTAAAGAATGTGCTCCAAGAAGAGAGAAATAAAGAAATAAAGAGTTTGTCTAATAAGGGTTTTAATTATTTGTTAATTGAATGATTTAGGGTTCAAAAATTGTTGAAGTAGTTTGTGAAATTTGTTGTTTTTGTGATTTTTTTGTTGATTTATTGTTTGAATTGGGGGATTTCTATTTTCAGGGTTTTAGCCTTGAAATTTGTGGAATTTGTTTGGGAAAAATCGAATGGTGCCCTTCAGACAACGTCCGCTCGATGTTCCCTTGATTGTGGTTCGAGCGAACATCACACAGATTATTTGATAGAACCTTCGCTCGAGCGAATTTCATATAGATTGTTTGCTTGAGTGTGACTCAAGTGAACTTCACACAGATTGTTCGCTCAAGCTGTTGTTCGAATATGGCTCGAGCAAGCTGAACACAGATTGTTCGCTCGAGCCTTAGCTTGAGTATGGCTCAATCGGATGTTCAATTTTGTGTTTTATTTATTTTTAAAATCACAAACACGACAAGACATATATGTTTTTCCTTTTCAATGTGTTTCCAATGTGTATATAATTTTCTTAACATGTTAATTGACGATTGTTTGTTAATTGCTTCAGATTATTTGCATAGAAAATTATTGATGCTACAACATCTCGTCGCGATCCTCCACAAGAAGATGCTGCACAGTCGTTGGCGTCATCGACAGGTACTTTGGCCCATAGACCCCATCTAGAATAGCTACCTCTTGTGCAAGTAGTTAAGTCCCAGTAGATCTAGAAAATATTGATTTGCTTAATGAGGAGGAGGAGTTGATGAATGTTGAGGCTAATCGACCAGCACGACTTTAAAAAGGTCGTGGACATGAGAATATTTCACCAAAGGTCAATGCCACTACTTTGGACAACTATGTGGTTGTCATTCGAAGAAACAAGGCGTGTCGGTATTAATAGCACATCTTACGGGTTGCGAACGGTACAAGATATACAAAGGGTTGGTGAAAACTGATCAGAAAAAGCTGAGTTACGAGACTTTTACGACTACTGATGACACACAAATTAAGAAGTTATCAATCTCTTAATACAGTGAGAATATGTTGAGGATGTTCATGTGGAGATGATCATCACTGATGAGATGCCTTTTACCACAATTGACAAGGCAGGCTTCCAAAAATTTGTGCATACTTTAGAGCCATAATTTCTCATGCCTTCATAGTATACAATGATGCTTGATTGTTTCAAGGGCCACTGCCATTAATTGGTTCAAGTGGAATACAATAATAAAGGAGGATATCCTTCATGAGTACCAGTTTATCCATGTTGGATATTGTTCCCTTATCATCAACCTCATAGTTTTTGAGGGGTTGAATGAGATTGATTATTCCATTTTTAAAGTCCGAAACCTTGTGAGATATGTGAGGGTTTCCCCCCAACGTCTCCGTCAGTTTAAGGTAATAGCCGAACGACTTGAGATCTCATCTTCTAGTATGTTGCAACTGGACATTCCAACTCGATGAAAATCTACATACATGATGTTGGATGTAGCGCAAAAGTACCAAACAATGTTCGAACAAATGGAGGTTGAAGATGGGGGTATGAGGTATGCTTTGCTTGAGTCAGTTGGGGAGAAAAGGGGACTCGGTGTGCCAGACATAATTGATTGGGCCAGTATAAGGTATTTTGTTCAATTTTTGAAGTTATTTTATGACATAACTATGTGGATATCTGGGACAAAATATCCTACTATGAGCATGTACTTCGAGGAGCTCTCGAGGCATTACAGCTACTTGTAACAGAGTTGTGTTGATAGTGTGAGTTTGTTGAATGTAATGAGTATGAGGATGAAATACAAATACAATAAATATTGGGAGATGCAGATAAGATAAATAGATTATTATTTGTAGCTTCGATCCTTGACCCTCGATATAAGTTGGCGATTGTAGAATTTTGGATTAAGGATGTCCTCGGTGATGAGGATGCTGATCAGTTTATTAGATCACTTAAATGTGATATTTATGATTTATATAGCCATTACAACAACAGTGGTCAGTCTTCAACTGCAGGTGGTAGCTCCTCATGCCCGATCCGCTCGACATCTTCTTGGGATGACACACATGCACAGAGTTCAAATATTTTGATGCAACGACTTTTTCATCAAAACTATGCATCGAGTAATATTATGCAGTGTAAGTCTGAGGTGGAGCGTTACTTTGTAGAAGATTTTGAGGCATTTAGTGATACATTCCAGATATTAACTTGGTGAATTCGAATTCTGGTAAGTTTCCAGTCATTTTTCAAATAGCCAAAGATGTACTAGCCATTCTTATCACAACGGTTTCCTCTAAGCCGGTGTTTAGCACCGGAGGTCATGTCTTGGATACATATCGGAGTTCATTGTCTCCAACCACCATCGAGGCCTCATTTGCACATAAAATTGGTTAAGTTCAATGTTCATTGGAGTAGATACCATTGATGTCAAGGGCTATAGGCATGAATCAGGTAACTTTATGATTTTATTTACATAATTTTAATATTTTTATTATTTAATTTATAATTTATATGATTTTGTAAATCTAGCTGTGAACTTCAGACTAATTGTGGATGGCTGAGACGGACGCATCGTGGGATGACCCCTTTATTGGTGAGAAACTCAATATCACGATTACCATCACGCAAAACTCGTCAGCGTTAGAGGTGGATGTGAGTTGATAATGTGTCCTATTTTATATCATATATCACTTGGCTAATGATTTAGAAGTTTATAATTAAATAACTAAAGAAAAGATAGTGCATCTAATCAATAAAACTTCATGCAGGAAAATTGAAAATCACTATTAAGTCATTGACTCAAATGCATGGACTGTCAGGGCTGATGTTAGGGGACTATGTCACTGTGGCTATTTGAAATTTTGAATGAAATCTATGACATTATTTATATTTTGGTATTAAAAATATAAATTTATTGAGAATTTTTAGTTTTAAATTTCAATTTATTGTTTGCACACATTAAATCACCTATTTTTGTATTGTACATGATTTTGTCATTGTATTTAAATTTTCACTTTTTAACTTATTTTTTACACTATTTTAGATTTTTTATATTATTTTAATATTTTTAATACTTCAACTCCGATCGGAGCTCTAAGCTCCAAACTCCGATCAAAGTCGAACTTCAACTCCAATCAGAGTTGGAGTCAGAGCACATTTTGACCTCTAACCCCAGTCGGTCGGCATTCCAATTTCGTCAGAGTCGAAGCCCACCCCTAGACATGGTATAATTTTTGTAATGAATGTGCGGAAATCGAGACGGTCTGACCGTACTAATATATTTGAGATGCTTCGTGTTCAAATAGAATTTTATTATAAACTGCTTCTAATGTGATCCGACCAACTAGGGTCGGTCAGATGTGCCCTCCCTTTATTATTAGGAAAATTTAAACACGAATAATAAATTTCTTTTTTTAAATCTTTTTACACATGTGTACTTCTCTTCTCCTAGTAATAAAGGGAGGGCAGTGCCCAGTCAAAGTGGTGTGGCATCATCTGGTCCTCTTTTTTATTAAGGCTCCGTTTATTTTTACACTACTTTTTAACTCATTTCGTCTCATATCATCTATTTATTACAAGTTTTTTAAATTTTCACACAAAATAAAATAAATAATTCAACTTTTTTAAATTTCAAAAAATTAATATTGAAATTAATATTTTATTAAATTTTCAATTTTAATCTCAATTCAACTCGACTTATCTCTTCTCATCTCAGCTCATCTACGAAAACAAACCAGGCCTAAATCATTGAATGGTGGGTTTTGGACTCAAATATAATAACGTTAAGGCTCGGTTTGGATACAGAAGTTTCCAAACTAATCTCAACTCATCCCTTCTAGTTATTATAATTTTTTTAAATTCTCACATAAAATATAATAAACAATTCAACTTTTTCAAATTCTAAAACAATAATAATATTCTAACAATATTTTATTCAACTTTCATTAGAACTCATTTTATCTCAACTCACTATCAAAACATCTCTTAAATCAATGATTTTATTCTCTTTTAACCATTGACTCTTGTCATACATTTTGAATTAAAAGTCACTGAATCAATACTAAAATTCAAGAAGAAGGAAAACATTTCCCAAATCACAGTCAAACGTGTGCACTTAGTACTTAAGTGCATTAATTTGTTTACTTAGATGTTACTTATGTTGTAACACTTCTCTTTTTATTTTCAATTATTTTATATATTTTCTATTTAAATGTGTGGTGTTAACCGTATATAATTTAAGGAGAATTATTACATGCACAAGGATGTTTCATAAAATTAAATCGAGAAAGTCACTGACTTCATGTAATCTATTAGATTTATTTAATAAAAAAAGTAACTTTATAATCTAACGTACCACATTAATCCATGCCACTTTGTGAATTTACTTTTATGTAATCCTTTGTAACTAAATTATTTCTCTAATTTAAAATGAAGAATATTATTTCTTAAGCATAGTGCATCAACCCTTGCACTCGCATTCGGCGACTAAAGGGTGATGACACTCCTAAACCGAATGCCCTTTCACTCGCATATCGCGATCAAAGGGTGGTGAAACTCCCTTGAGTGCTTCGACCCTCGCCCATTAAGCCGAGTGCCCTTGCACTCACATCTACTACTAAAGGGCGATGACACTCCCTTGAATGCTTAAATCATCGCCGCCTTAAGCCGAGTGCCCTTGCACTCGTATCTAGCAATTAAAGGTTGATAACACTCCCTTTAGTGCGTCAACCATTAGCCCTTTAAGCCAAGTGCTCTTGTACTCGCATCTGGTAACTAAAGGGTGAATAAACTTCCTTGATTGCGTCAACTCTTCCCCGTTAAGTTAAGTACCCTTGCACTCACATCAGACAATCATAAGGGATGACACTCCCTTGAGTGCATCAGCCTTTATCCTCTTAATTAGAATGCCTTTCACTCGCATCTGGCAACAAGATGACACTCCCTTGAGTGCATCAACCCTCACCCCTTAAGATGAATGCCCTTGCACTCGCATATGGTGATGACACTACCTTGAGTGCATCAACCCTTGCCACTTAAGTTGAGTACACTTTCAATCACATACAACGATCAAAGGGTGATACTCCCTTGAGTGCATTGACTCTCGCCCTCTAGATAAGTGCCCTTGCACTCACATACGACAATCGAAGGGGATGGCACTCCCTTGAGTGCATCCACCTTCGCCCGATTAAGTCGAGTGCCATTGTACTCTCATCTGGCGACTAAGGGGCGATGACACTCCCTTGAGTGCATCAACTCTCACTACCTTAAGGCAAATGCTCTTACAATCGCATGCAGCGATTAAAGGTGATGATACTCCCTTGAGTGCATTGACTTTTGCCCTCTAAGCTGAGTGCCCTTGCACTCACATGAAAATTAAAGGGAATAACACTCCCTTGAGTGCATCCACTCTCGCCCCTTAAATCGAGTGCCATTGTACTCTCATCTGGTGACTAAAGGACAATGACACTCCCTTGAGTGCATCAACCCTAGCCGTTTAAGCCAAGAGCAATTGGCCCCAGGTACGACTATCAAAGGATAATGATACTCCCTTGAGTGCATTGACTTTCACCCCTTAAGCCGAATGCCCTTGTAGTCACATAAATGAATCAATGGAATGACACTCCCTCAATTGCATCAACCCTCACCCCTTAAGCCAAGTGCCACTGCATTTGCATCTGGCGACTAAGGGGCAATGACACTCCTTCTAAACTAAATGCCCTTGTACTCGCATATAATGATCAAAGGGTGGTGAAACTCCATTGAGCGCATCGACCCTTGCCCCTTAAGCCTAGTGCTCTTGCATTTGCATATGATGACTAAAGGGTGATGACATTCCCTTGAATGCATAAACCATCACTGCCTTAAGCCAAGTGCCCTTGCACTCGTATATGGCAATTAAAGGGTGATGACACTCCCTTTAGTGCGTACCCTCAGCCCCTTAAGCCGAGTGCCCTTATACTCGCATCTAGTAACTAAAGGGTGAATACACTTCTGGTACTCACCAAATATTGCTTCCAAGTATAAAATTAGGTTTAATAGCACAAGGAGCTTCCAAGGTCATCTCCACAGGGACAACTTTGTCAACACAATCAATCATGCAAAAAGGTTCAAATGAAAAAGAACAGTAAAAGATTGAAGCATATGGACATTCGTAGTTGGATGAGATTAAGGTTATTTACTGTGAGAATGGGATGAATTATGTAGTTGGAATGTGTACAATATGTAGGATGAGTATGTATCCAGACATTAAGAATGAGGGACTGTAATTGATCTAAAGGAAATAAAAAATGAATTCAAGTTAAAATGAAAATAGCTTTTGCACTCTTTAATTTCTTGGAAAAATGTGTTGATGAACATAAACAGTCAACTTAGATAAAATAGTTTAGAACCTTTGGGGAATCGAAAAAAGTAATGGTAGAAGAGTAAATATTAGGGACACAGGGTTAGGATTTCCTCAACCATCGAGATGTTGGTCGCTGGGTGCATCTACTTATGTCAAACCAGTCAGGATATTAACACACAAACTTAGACAAAATATGAAATCTTAGATTATAGTACCAATAAAAATAAATCCCTCTCTATATTAATCATCATTTTCATTCTAAGCCCCTAGGGTTGAGGGATCCTTGATTATTTCAAAGTCCCGATGTGCCATAAGTCTACAACAGGTCAAGAACAAGAGATCATTCATAAACCCACAATGAATCAGGAATGAAAATATAGAGACAGAGTCTTGCTAAAAATCAAAGCAACCAACAATACTCAAAAGGAGGAAGAAAACTCCATTCCCTGCAACCCTAGTTGCAGAGATTAGCCTAGAATCATCCTGTAAAAAATGATTCCAAAGTTTTAAAGAAACCCTAATAGAGCAACACTTGCAATAGAAAGCAAAAGTAAAATAGAAAACACTACAAAAACAACAAAATAATCCTCCCCGCATCCTTGCGCCTGACCCCTTTTATCCTCACTTTCCTTCACCATTTTTCCCTCTCTCTCCTCTAAACGTAGCCTTTTCTTTATCTCCATTCTACCCACTGGAAGAACTCGGCTTCTTAGCAAAAGAAATGTAAAGGGTTTGAGTGGCTGAAAGGCTTAATGCTTCAATGGACTCAGGACTAAAAGGCTGAGTGGGGCTCGGGCTCTT
>QEOT01006549.1:0-16788 GCA_003123785.1 Pterocarya stenoptera
CAGTGTTTGCTAGCTTGATCAATTGTGATTCCATCCCATACAGGAACTTGGCATCACTGCTCTTCATATCAAGCTCCGTGCTACTGGAGGAAATAAAACCAAGACTCCAGGTCCCGGTGCTCAGTCTGCACTTCGGGCCCTTGCTCGTTCTGGAATGAAGATTGGTCGCATTGGTAAGGCTCACTCACACATATTTAAATGCCTAAAGTGTAAGCACCAGATCTGGTATATGTCCATAATTACCTGGTGGACACCTTGAAAGAGTTTGTCCTACATAAAGGCTTTGGACAAAATATCCCAATATAGGATAAATATTTAGGATTTCCTTTTTTCTTACCATGGCTTCCTTTTCCAAGTCTTGGCCCCCTTCCCCCCCCCCCCCCCCCCNCTCTCTCTCAGCAGTTTGTTTAGTAGGGTGGACATCTTCCTGCCTTTCAGAAACCAAAGAAAATCTCGTGTTGGATTGCTAAGAGCCATCCCTGTCAGAGTTTTGATATTTCTTTTATCCTACAATTTTCGTTTTTAAAAATATTTACTTTTGGGAATCTGAATATGGCCTTGAATCTCACATTGGGTTTATGTTTACAGAGGATGTGACACCAATTCCCAGTGACAGCACACGAAGGAAGGGTGGTAGAAGAGGGAGAAGACTGTAGATTGGCCCTTTTCGCCCAATTGTCCCATCGTTCAACTTTAGTGCTGGTGATGTGGTTGCTTCCCAATGTCCTGGGTGGTTTACTAGACGAACATATTTTTATTTTTATTATTTAAAATTTTGCCGTTCGTTCTCACAATTGACTTGTGTTCACGACGTGTGGTGCTTTATGTGAGATTGTTATTCTCGGGCATGTTTGAAAATAGATCTCATTTAAAAATTTTCATCTCATCTCAATTTATTTCTAAACATAATTTAAAATTTTTTAAACGAATCATTACAATTTTTTTAAATTTTTAAATAAAAAATAATACAAATTTTTCGAATTTTTAAATAAAAATTATATTTTAACAAAATTTTAACTTTATAATAATTTTTATTCAATTTGTTTTCTCATTTTTTAAAACTTTAAAAATATTTAATTCAAATTATCTTACTATTATTTATAAGTTATTTTATTATTATTTACAAAATTCTCATCTTATCTTAAAAAACTAATCTAATGAAACCATTTTGTTACTCTAGTAGCAGACAGCAAAGGTTAAAAAACTCAACCTTTGAGATCCATATAGTCTTTTGAGATGCTTCATTTAGCAACTTAGATTATGTTTGGAAAACAAGTTTTCCTTAAAATTTTCATCTTCATCTTATCTCATCTTTACACTTTTTCAAATCCCTATACAAAATATAATAAATAATTCAACTTTTTCAAATCCCAATATAACTTTTTCAAATTCTAATTCAATTTTTTCAAATCTCAAAACTAAAAAATAATATTTTAAACTTTAAAACAAAACACAAAATTCTCATCTCATCCTCCAAACATAATCTTAATGTTTTAATTTTTTATAGAAAATAGACATCATTTTATTCATTTCAAAAGGAGTTACATCTGTGATTTAAAATTATAATTTAAACTAAATTTTGATCAAAGCTTTCTGTATGTGTGACGACATTATCTAAATCAGACTCTCAGATAGTATTTACTCCATTTTCTAACCAACAACTAAACTCCATCTTCTAAACGAGGAAAAGTAAACCATCAAATTCCATCTTTCAAAGGAGGAGAAGTAACCTCTAAAAGCTATAGACATAAGTCCATTAGTTTATTTCACCTTATATTGTAACAAAAACCAACAAAACCAAAAACTCCAATATAAATATACCGACATAGAGTCAGAATTACAAATTCCTACAACAAAAAATCCAACCAAAACAAATGCTACAAACAACCACCAAAATAAAGTAACTAAAATGGAAAAAAAAAAAAAAAATACAACAACAGGATCAGTGGTGGCGCGTGATAGTCACGCACCACTCTGAAAAGAAGCCAAACGGCCGGTCGAGACGGTTGCAGTTTTCTAGGTTTTATACTATGTTAATGCCCCATTTATATGATTATTTTACATGACCTGACTTTGTTTGCACACTAGTGTGTAAACTTGTTGTGAAAGTCTCGCCACTTTGTTCGGGACACTGTTATTCTTAATCGAGAATAAATTTAACATGGAACATAGGCATTTGCCCTCTAACGTAGCATCAAATGATAAAATAACAAATGTCTTTTCAAATCATATGATGGAGTGATGGATCATGGAAGAATATTGGTCCAAATGATGATAAATAGCATTACTCTTTTCATTTGGCCTCTCGTCAGTGTGTCTTTCCAACTCCTTAACTTCTCAGAACGGCATTTGAGTTTTGTATTTTATTCTTTTGGCTCTGTGTATAAGACTGCATCTCATTTGCCTGAGCTCAAAGTGGCCGTCCAATTTTACCCTTCTTTTGGCTCATCATTGAATCTCTCACACTAAAATCATAACTCCAGAGTGCAATTATCAAGTAATTTCATGTGCATATACATGGAAGCCAAGAACAGCAATGCAGTTGAGTCTTTTTACTTACTTTGGCAGCAGGTCTCAGCGGTGGTGCAAGAATGAGTGCTTCCTTATTTAGCTCCAGTTTGGATTAAAAATTCATCTCAACTTATTTCATCATTATAATTTTTTTCAAATTTTCACACAAAATATAATAAATAATTCAATTTTTTTAAATATTAAAATAATAATAATATTAAAAAATAATATTTTATTCAATTCATCGAAAATATCTCAACTCATCTTTAAATGCAAACGGGACAGTCTAAGTTTTATGTATCTTTGTTGATGGAGAAGAGACAACTATCAATGCTTACAAATGTGATGATCAATGGTAAAATACTCTTCTTAACCAAGAAGGATTATTATTTAACGCCCAAAAATAAACCCCAAAAAGGAGAGCAGCACAAAGGAATGAAAATATAGAAAATTGCACTGAATACTAAAATAGCAACTAATGGAAAGGAATGCTATCTTCAGGGCTTGGGAGCACCAAGAGCAGCCTTAAGAGCTTGAATGGTGGCAACGTCGGTCTTGAAGGATTTAGCCAACACATTATCGTCAATGCCAGTGGTGAACAAAGTGCTAGGAATTGAAACAGTTCCAGCATTTGCGCTACCAAAAGCTGAAACTGCTACAGCAACACCTTGAGGGTCAGCATTGTACTGAAAGTGCACAAGCCCTTTGGGAAACACAAACAAATCACCAGCTTGCAATGTTTGAGTAAATAGCTTATTGGTTGTATCAACAAATCCTACTTGAAGGGTACCCCCAACTAGGAAAAGGAGCTCGGCAGAGCGAGGATGGATGTGGGGTGGATTAGTGGTGCCATTAGCAAATTCCAATACCGCATAGGAAACACTCTGCCCATTGAGAGCTGGAAATTCAGCCATGCTTGCTTTCAATACCTTAAAGGTTGTGGGAGGGCCAGACCCGACAAGGGGGCGCATGCCAGTAAATGTGAAGAAATTTCCATCAATTAAAGTGGCATTTTGGGGGAGAACAAAATCGGAGAGGATATTTGGATCTCCGGCAGTCGCCATTCCGATGATGGCAGTCAAAGAAATGAACAATGAGAAGAATTTGATGGAAAAGATTGTAGAGGCCATGGAAGAGAACTTGATGAAAGGGATATGGTATTTTGATGATTTTGAATGTGGTGGACTGAGTTGCATAGGCTTAAAAGAAAGGCTCTCTTAAATAGGGTGTTGTGACCCCCCTAAGGAATATTAAGGAAGGGGATATCTGTCTTACTCCGGCAGGCCTTCGGGATGACAAATTTGAGATGAAAACTATAAAGTCATTGTTCTTGTGGCTGCCAGCAGTTTTACAGTCATTTGGCTCGTAAAGGACAGCAAAAAAGTACAAAATTTTGCTTATCCTTGTAACTCATGCATTGATATAGAATAGTTAAAAAGTATATGCTCAATATTCTTATTCTTTACAGTCGTGTTTGGTTCTCGTCTCAAACCAATTATTGATGAGACTCACTATTTTTTTAACTTCGTATAAAAAAGATTAAATGTATCTCAATCTACTTCATATATTTTAATTTAAAAAGTTAAACCGGCCATCTCAATAAAATTTACAAAATACTATTATTCATAATTCAACTCAACTAATCTCAACGTCTAAATGTAGCCCGGAAATAAAGGGGATTAAATGGATAGATTGATGTTAGGGTGCTATAAGTAGGCTGAAGGGGAAGAGTGACTAAGGAAATAAAGGGGATTAAATCAATAGATTGATGTTGATTTCTTTTAAGGAATATTTAAAATAAACTTAGGATCCATTTAATGTTAGCAAAAATATAAGGGAAGAAAAAGATACAAATAACTAATTTTTAATATTTTAATAATGCTATATACAATTTTAGGGTGTACAAGTCCCGACACTAATTTTAAAAAAAGTGCAATTCACTATTAAAAAAATAATTTTTTCATGTGAATCTTGAATTTGTTTATTTTTTTTTGAAAGGAGTGTAATGAGCTTTCACATTCTAGAATTGTAAATATCATTTGTCATGATTGAAATTTGAAAATTTTAAAGAATACCATTGATAGAGAATTTAAATGAGATATTAACAGAAAAATTAAATTTTAAAGAAAATTATTGACTTTGAAAAGTTAATAGATAAAAAAATATTCCGATCTCTGCACCAAAATATTCATCAACATACATGAAGTTCCGAAAAAGGGAAAAGCTTTTCGAGGAAAATAAACTTATTAAAAATACCAATCGAGGAGTAAAATGAAAAAAAAAAAAAAAAGCGATTGGGGAGACTATCATCAGCTTCTTAATTATTATCATCTTTCTTTTATTTCAATTTATTGTCTTATAAAAGCGAATGCAGAGTCGTAGACTAACTTTTATGGGCTAAACTCTTATTTGTTTTTAGAGATAAGATAAGTTGAAAAATTGAATAAAATATTATTAGAATATATTTTTTAATATTATATTTATTTTGAAATTTGAAAAAAGTTGAATTGTTTCTTTTATTTTGTATAAAGATTTGAAAAAGTTGTAATGATGGGATGTGAGGTTTTCAAAATTTTCAAAATTTTGAGTTTTGGTCTTGAAAACAAACAAGGCTCGCATATACATGTGGATGATGCTTAGTAAACCTAAGAAGTGTAACTCAGAGCATTTCTATTGAATTTTCCATACTTTTTTTTTTCTTCTATAATTTGAGAAAAAGTTTAGGAAATGCTCTCAAAACCTTCCTCCATTCGAATATCTATTTTAGGAAAAAGCTTTAGTAAATAAATAGTGGTTCTCCATATTTGAAAAATCATTATTCATCTCCTAAATTACTTTTATCAATATTTTCATTTCAATTAAATTAATTATTCTTTAAATCATCTACACTTTCTCTCATACTCATATTTGTTATAGTTTTAAATAATTATTTTAAAAATTATTTAAATAACTATGAAAATATAAAAAATAATAATTTTAAAAATATTAAAAATAATTTAAATTTTTGTTTAAAATATTCACAAAAGTAATAATTCAAAACATAAAAAAAATAAAAATTGTGTAGTTAAATTTGTAAATGGAAGTGAGAAAAAAAATAATAAAAAAAGAATAAAAAAATATTATTTTAATAGAATATGAAATGGATAGGGAATGAGATATAGAAAGTTTTTAAAAGATAAGTAAAATTTAGAAAAAAGTATAAAAAATTTTATGGGGAATCCTCTTAGGCAAAAAGTGTACAGATAACTGTTTTTTTTTTTTAAGCATTTTTGTGTATTATTATTATTTTTTTGTATTTAAATAAAACACACACACAAAGCTAAAAAAAAGTGCTTATTGGTACACTATTCGATCCTGATCGTCGGTCTCCATAGCAGTATCCTATACATATACAGTATTGAGTCCGCTAGGGTGCCGCAGTAATGTAGTGACCCGCTGGCCGTATTCCCGACACGCTAGGCAAAATTTCTCTTTTCAATTTTTACATTTATATTTTTTTAATATTTTTTAAACATTTTAAAAAATATAAAAATTATCAATATATACATTAATAGTCATTTCTTTAATCAGTAATTAAAATTTTTTTTTAAAAAAATTAAATACATGAGTGATTAAAATGAGACGGTATAGTAGTATTATTCATAAATACTAAAGACACAAATATGTAATTTTCACAACTCTATTTAAAGGATGATATTTATATAAGAGAAATTATAGTCATTGAATTTTTGTACACATATTTGTACTGATTTGTTTTTTTTAATATTTTTTATTTAATAGTTAAAAAAGTATTTTTTAATAAGTACGTAAATTTATTTATTTTAAATGTTTAAAGTGATTGAAAAATGTTTGAAGAGAAAAAAAAGAAAAAGAAAAAGAAAAATATTAAGTACCCATTCGAACATTCAGTGGGAGTAACACCGCTCTTTATATAAAATAAAAAATTTAAATCATAAGAGAAATTAAAAAATGTTAATATTTTAATAAAGTGACACAAAGATATTATTCAATTATAAAAAAGAACTCCCATTATTATTCTGCTTATAAAATCAATTTGAAATAAGTTATTTTTATTTATTTATTTATTTTTAAAATCCTTACTCATTCTCATTCACTTCTATTAAAGTAGTCATCAATTACAAGCCATATCCTTCAATACTTCAGAGTCAATAACGCTTGGTCCCTCTTCCATTCATATATTTTCTCCATTCATCTTTAAAGCCTTCCTTGATAGAGTTTCCAGTCAGTTCTCATTGAGAAGTCAAAATTGATATCTCCCAAAATTTCCCCTGACCATGACCAATCATTCTTGCAATCTGTAACAACCTGTATCACATTTTTTGCATCTCCTTCAAAAATAACATCTTGCATATTAAGGTTCTACAAAGTTCCACAACCCCTTTTTCCTCAGTTGCTTCTTCTTTCAGCCTTTGAGCATTTTGAAAATCAGCCAAGCTTACTAAAGCATACCTAATGACTTTATTTGGTCTATCAAAACTATTCTCGAAAATGAATTTATACGACTGCTATCTCTTCAAGATTTGCTATCTGAGAATGTTGCTGGATCCTTGCCCATAATTGGCAGAACTCTTCATCTCTACAACTCCATTGTTGCAGGACAAGTCCATTATTTCTGCCCATACATCACAGGTTGCAGGACAAGTCCATAATGCAAGCTGAATTGTTTCAGCCTAGCTCCATGCAATAGATTGGACATAAGTCATCATTTACAATCTTCTTTTGAAATAACATCTGCTTTGTTGGAAGAATAGCTGTTAAAGCCCTCCATAAAAACTGTTTTGTTGATCCTTAAGCTTCCAAACCATCTCCCATTCTGGCTTCTGCATGTGCATATGATTTTGAAGATTCCCCAAGCTTTTCCTTCTCTAAACCTCATCCCCAAATGATAGGCACTCCTGACAGAAAATTTGCCATCCTTAGTAAAGCTCAAAATTGCTTTATCCTCTGCCCCTCTTCTACTCAAGGGTATATACATATTTTGATTGCTTATTCCTTCTCAAAAATTCCGTGTATGAGCTTTTCATTCCAACAACCTACTTCCTCAATGACCAGTGCCCTGACCTTTGCACCATCTTGCAGTATCTTAACTGGGGACTTAATTTGAAAAGAATGAGACTGTGGGATCCATTTTTGACCCCATATTGAAGTTTTTTATTTTTATTTTATTTTTATTTTATTTTTTATTTTTTTATTTAAAAAAAATCAGTTTAGTAGCCCTTACAAACCGCCACTAAAAAATTAGACATTTTAGACTTTAGTTGCAGTTTAGAAGTGCCATGATTGATAATGTCAATGGTGGTCTTTCTGACGGTGTCTAGAATACTTAACTAATTTATTTTAATAATGGATGTTATTTTAAAATTATCATTTGTTCTTAAAAATAAAGTATTAGATTCATAAAAACATCTCATGAAAATAAAATTCACCAACTAATATGACTTGTTGCGCTATGTTAGATTATAGAGAAATTCTTTAGTCACATATAGATTATACAGAAGTAATTCCATAAATTGATATGGTTTGATATGAATCGTCAGATTTGTGAAGTTACTTTTATTGTAACGTAGATCTAACGGATTATGTGAAACCATATCAGTTTGTGAGATTATTTTTATATAATACTTTTGTGGCTGTAGCACTCATTTTAGTAATGGTAAACTATGCATATCAGTTTATAAAGTTTACTTTTATAAAATATATTTTAAAAGTCGTTCTACAATAATATTCTCTCTCTCTCTCTCTCTTTTCTTTTATCAATATTATAAGATCAACTAGCATTTAAGAAGAATAGGAAGATCCCCTCTTTGTCTCTCTCTCTCTCTCTCTCTTTTCTTTTATCAATATTATAAGATCAACTAGCATTTAAGAAGAATAGGAAGATCCCCTCTTTTTCTTTTCTACCACCCTAGCTCCACTAGTTATAAAAATGAATCCCTCCAAATCCGTTGCTTGGTCGTAGCATTTTTTTTTAAAATTTTATTGAGTGGTGTGCCCCACAGATTAAGATATTGATGATGAATCATGTTAGCCATGTCAATAGGCATGCTTGAATGCGACCCACATGCATAATATGATATATCTCCACCTTGTTATAAGCGTACGTGCTTGTTGACAATGGTTAAACTCTCTATTTATCTTTAGGCTTAAATTTTATTTTAAAAAACAAGATAAACAAAAATTGTCACAAGTTAGAACAATTTAACTACATTTTGTGCCATATATTCATACCCCAAAATGTTGAAAAAATGAATGATCTCATTTATCATTAACGGAAGATCGTAGATAAACACAAGTTCATGCTAAAAAACTTGAAGGTACATCATCCTCTTGGAAGTTTATTATTCAAAGTTCAAATAGAGATAGAAAGAGAGAGCACGAAACATCTAATAACAATGAGATTTCATAAAAGTTCTAGCTTCTGTTGGTAACAAACCCTATCCTCATGGCTTGGGAGCAAGAGCAAGCTTAAGAGCTTGAATGGTGGCAACATTGGTCTTGAAGGATTTGGCCAACACAGTATCATCAATGCCAGTGGTGAACAAAGTGTTGGGAACTGAAACAGTTCCAGGATTTGCACTCCCAAAAGCTGAAACTGCTAAAGCAAAACTTTGTGGGTCAGCATTGTACTGAAAGTGCACAAGTCCTTTGGGAAACACAAACAAATCACCCTCTTGCAGTTTCTGAGTAAAGAGCTTGTTGGTTGTATCAACAAACCCTACTTGAAGGGTACCCTCAACTAGAAAAAGGAGCTCAGCGGAACGAGGATGAGTGTGTGGTGGATTGATGGTTCCATTTGCATATTCCAGTACAGCAAAGGAAACACTCTGCCCATTGAGAGCTGGGAATTCAGCCATGCTTGCTTTCAACGCCTTAAAGGTTGTGGGAGGATCAGACCCGACGAGGGAACGCATGCCAGTAAATGTGAAGAAATTTCCATCGATTATGTTGAAATTTGGGAGGGTTAAAAAGTCAGAAAGGATATCTGGATCTCCGGCTGTTGTCACTTGGATGATGGCAAATGAAGAAATCATTAGTGAGAAGAATTTGAGGGAGAAAACGTTAGAGGCCATTGAATAGAACTTGAGATAGCTGATAATTGAATTTCAGTGATGGTTAATGCAGTGGTGGAGTGAGTGCTTAGACTTGTAAGAAGGGCTCTATTTATGGGGTGTTATCTTTCTGTTCTGGACTTGAATGGATGGATGTAGTGTTTGTAATCATTCTGCAGGCCTTTTGGATGACAGCTATACATGGAAACTACAAAGTGCTTCTTCTTGTGCTTCAGTTGTTTAGTTTGTCATTTGGCTTCTAAAGACAAGAAGAAAATACAAGTTCTGCTTATCTTTTGACTTATATACTTTAGCTACACTATATGCTTGGTTATTCACTAAGGCTACTTTCTTACGCTATAGAGGCACAATGGCTATTGTTCTTTAACACTTTGGACCTGAAGCAGCAAAACAGAACAAAGGTCCGTTTCGGTTTATGCTTGGAGTTTGGATTGAATATACCCTTAAAATGCTTCTCATGCATTGAAACTTCCATCTGTCTTTGATATCATCCAAATTCATAATACATATATCCATGTAACCTTATTTAGACTATCAAAGTGACAGCCAAGTTGCATTTGCCATCACAGCCAGTTGGAAGAATACTACTATATAGATATATATTGGACAGTACCCAGCTGGCTACATATATGGATGAACATCTATTTACTTTGTGATCATCTACTCCCAGCTGTGATTCATTTGTGAATTGGCTTCCTCCGAAAACCCCAGTCAATCCGTACATATATATACACGGCCAAAGAACCGATACTCATCAAAAACTAGCTTTCTCTTTCGGTAAGTATCAAAAGCCTTTCCTTGTAATTAGCCTCCTCTATTTGTCATCAACAAATGGCCTCAACTTTGCTGGAAAATTTTCTCCTCTCTCTCCTAGTTGTCTTTGCTGCCTTTTGGGTTGCAAAAGCAAGTGATCCAAACATCCTATCTGACTTTGTAGCCCCACCAAATTCTACAAACATTGATGGAAATTACTTCACTTTCATTGGACTTCGTGGAGTACTATTCAACAATACCCTACCAAACTTCAAAGCGACAAAAGCTAGCATGGCAGAGTTCCCAGCTTTGAATGGCCAAAGCGTCTCCTTTGCCATTCTCAAATACCCTGCTGGTGGTCTTAACCCGCCTCACACCCACCCTCGCTCTGCAGAACTTCTGTTTCTTGTGGACGGAAGTCTTGAGGTTGGTTTCATAGATACTACCAACAAGCTTTACAATCAGACACTCCAAGTTGGGGACATGTTCATATTTCCTAAGGGACTTGTGCACTTCCAATACAATGCGGATGCCAAGGCAACTGCCACAGCAATATCTGCTTTCGGTAGTGCAAATGCTGGAACTATTTCAATCCCTACTAATGTTTTTACCACTGGCATTGATGATACAATCCTTGCAAAGGCTTTCAAGACTGATGTTGCTACCATTCAGCATATCCAGTCCGGTCTTGCACCCAAGGCTTAGTATTCAAATGCAAAGTAATATGTTTTGATATGAAGAAAGAAAATAAGACGATGTGGAGTATTAGACTATATTACACCAATGAAATATTGCATGATACTCCTGCAGTTTCAAGTGTGTTGTGTTTCGATTGCATGTATTGAATTAGTTTTTCAGAAATTTCATATAATAATTGCATAATTAATGATAAGGTTCATGGTTTGGAAAGAACGATTTAGAAATGCAGTTGATTTGACAAACTTGTGTCTCTGTTAATTATCCAAAGACACTTCACCAGTTTGTTTTGCTGCCTTCTCAAGTTGAACTGAAGGAACTTGAATGAACCGATATAGGTTATTTCTTTTTTTTCCTGAACCGATATAGCTTATTGTGCCTAAAAATATGTTTTTTTTTTTTTTTTCTTCTTACATGTATTATTCTCGGTCTGTATCTGAAAAAGAAAAAAGAAAAAGAGTTGGATAGCTTCGGGACAAGCCAGACGGGAGAAGCTGCACCCTTTTGGGCGGAGAAGATGGGATATTTAGGCTTTTAGTTGAGAGCAAAATCGTCTGGAGGGAGAAAAAAGCGATGGAGAGAGAGAGAGAAAAAAAAGAACTTGTGGATATGTTTATTCCATATATTAGTAGGTGAGACTCACCAGAACATGTCTGAAAAAAGTGAATAAAAAAAGTTCATTAATATATACCAAACGAATTCTTAAGTTAAATCTCTAAAAAAAAAGAAAAAAACTCTAAACTATTGTGTTTTGTAAAGTACTAACGTGTGGTGCTTTGATGATAAGACATATTTAGTTAGTATATAATATTTCTCTTTCTCGTTAACGCATTCATTGCTCTATACAATACATTAATCTTCTCGAATTATTATCACATTTTGTTTTCTTGTAAAAGCACAATTTAAATACATTGAAATATTTTCATTTATCTTTGTCAAAGAAAAACTTAGAAAATATATTCGTTTTGCTAAAAATGTAGACTTAATAATTTAGTTGGATAAATATGGGCATTATTAGTATCTTTTTTTAATTATGAAGAAATTTTTTATTGAAATCAACATTCCAAATGTACATATTTTGCTAGTCTATGAGTCACTTCATTTCTTCGTCTACTGTCAACTGACATGTTGGATCTTGTAGCTTCTAAATCTTTTCACCATTATTTTAATTTCTAGAACAACATTAACCAGCAATGACACACTTCAGCTTGAATCTCCCTAACCATTAGCATAGAATCACTCTCAAGAATCAGGTCTGCGGTTCCCATGTGCATGCATAACTGTAGCCCCCGAAGCATAGCCAGCAGTACTTCAATGTCCTCAAGTGCTTTAACTTCATATTCTATTTTACCAGCCGCCATTAACACTCCCCCTTGTGGATCCCTTAGTATAGCTCAAATTCCTACTCTTTGATGATCAATGAACATTGCACCATCTACATTAAAGTTTCAGCGTTCCCATAGGATGTTCCCAATGACAGTAAGAGCTCATCCTTTTTTGTTTTTCTACCTTGCACTTCTTATAAGCTTTTCGCAAAGCTAGAGCTTGATCAACTGCTTGCCATGGTTCTATTCTAATTTGCTCATGCAACATCTTGTTTCTATTGAACCATATGCCCCAAGTGATAAGAAAGAATTGTTCCAAAATAACCCTAACTTTAGCTAACTAGTCGATAATTTTAGGAGTGTAGTGTAAGAAGTGAGTTGTTTGGTCATTTGATCGGGACGAGTTAGAGTATCTCAATACTACGCGAGTATCCTATTTGACTTGGGTGTGTCCCAGTCATTTGTGTCCACTACCTAGGGATAGGCTGTCTATAGGCATAATCGATGCAACAAAAGGTTTTTGTAGCATTTTCTAATGGAGAGATGATATTTTGCACCCAAATGATTGTAGAGTATCTTTTGGAGATAGAAGGAGTTATCTTGGAAGCGGATTTGTTAGTATTCGAGTTATTGGGTTTCGATATTATCCTAGGCATGAATTCGTTTTTAGGCATTTTGTGAGTATGAATTGTCAATAAAGGACAATAACATTCCAAGTACGGATTGGAGGAAAGGGTTTTTTGGGGCAGTAAGTTTCGATCAATACTAGGAGTAATTATCTCACTACAAGCCAAGAAGGAGTTGGTGAGTGGTGCTGAGGCCTATTTAGTACACTTAGCACTTACGGAGAAGGAGCCCAAGGAGGTACGAGGCATATAAGTAGTAAGTGAGTTCCCATAAGTGTTTGGAGAATTGCCAGGATTAAGTTTGGTGAATTGCTAGGTGAAAGTGAGTTCTTTTTTCTTCTTTGCTCGAAGGCAAGCAAAGCTTAAGTTTAGAGGTATTTGATAATTATTATTTTTATGTGATTTTTATCACTCTTTTATTATGAAAAGTGTCTTTCCCTTCAATACTATTAATTTTATTTTATTTATACATATTTTTATTTATTTTATTGGATTTGAAGGAATGAGAAGATTTAGTGAAAATGATAGCATTTTGGTACAAAAGAAGAGACTACAAATCTAGACCGATGAGAGGCAGTAAGATCTGAAGAGAGCCGATGAGATTTGGGTGAGGAGCCTTGTCCTGTGGGCAGCAAAGAGATTTCTCTCGCCCAGAGGTAAGAAGACTTACTTCTCGGTAGGCGAGGAGACTCACGACTAGAAGGCGCGAAGATGTAGTGACAAGGTTCTAGGTGGTTAGATTGGGCGACTAGTTTAAACAACAAACTTAAAAGACCAACATAAACGATGGCGGTTATATTGGGCGACTAATTTAAATAAAAAACTTAAAAGACCAACCTAAACGATATCGTGGGCAACAACTAGAAAAGGAGAGAGAAGTCTTTCATCCCGGTCGGGAGTCTTTACACTCGATAAGCAAAGAAAGGGCCATGTGGTCTTTGTGATCTCCACGCCTGTTCATTTGTAACCTCCACGCCCATTTATTTGTAATCTCCACGTAAGTTATATTCAGCGCACACAGCATCTACTGGGTGGAATAATTCCTTCCGACTAGGATCAATCTGTTGCTGATCATCAAATCCGAGTTCCGCTATCAATCTATTGGTGACCAAATCCTCCAGAGCCCGGCAATTCAAGCTGCATATCATTGAATCTTCTATTTTAGATAATCCTGTCATTTTTGGGATAATTCCTTTTATGTTAACATTTATTTTTAGAAACTATTTTTCATATCTTTAGGCGTGATTGTAGCTGTAGTTATCTTATTTCCAAATTTGAATTTTGACATCTATTTAATCCCATCTTGTGGGATGAATAGGGGGAGTTCTAAATCGAAGTCGAGAGTTTTATGTTTCTAAGTCTGAGTTTAGAGTTTCAAAATTTAATTTTGAAGTATTCTTTCGAGAAGGCGGAATTGGAGAGCAGAGGCGAAAGCTTATGCTTCATCAACCGACTTCAACGAAGAATACCAGTTTTATTCTCTTTAATTTCATTATGAACTAATTCTATTTTCTAGAATTTTGATGTAGCCTAGCATTGAACACATAGTTTATATTTTAAATTATTTTATTTTCAATATTTCCATGATTGAGTGTTTATTCTTTATTTTTAATGCTTGCAATTTTCTAGCTAATTATTATTCGATCTATTGAATCACAATGAGACCGAGATGTGATTTGTGATTAAAACTCTAGGATTAAATACCATTAGTTGAGCGAAAGCAGAGATGTTTTACCCTGACTAGTGTGATTTTTAAGAAAAATTCAAAGAACTTAATGAGTCTCAAATTAGTTAAATTCATATAGAGATATGAAGTTATTAATTGGAGATATTTTTGATATTGTTCAAGAGAAAATATTGAATAGTCAAGAGATTTTTATCATAAACTTGGGATAATTAGGATTCTATAACAAGAAATAATAAACTGTGTGAGATTTGTTAGGTGAAGTCAAACGCTTTAGATATATTATTATTATTATTATTAAAATCTTAAGTTTAATGTTTTTTTCTTCAGTTTAATTTAGATAAACCATTCTTCAAATGTCAGTTTTCCAAATAATAATTAATTTAGTTAATTTCAATACTCAATAGCATAATCATTCTTTGTGGGTTCGATAACCATTTTCTTTAAAACACTTTACTACTTGTTACGATTCTGTGCACTTTCAGATATATTTTTATGCGAACATTGGTCTAGTGACTCTAGTTTTTAAAATCGAACTTGCTCTATATTAGGCTTTATAGACTAATCCTGATATGCTTGATTACAAATTTGGAGTAGTTCTTATCATAGTAATGGTAAGAGATAAATATAAATAATAAAATCTACTTATTCCTATTAGATTAAGCTTTTGGGACAAGTGGTTATCTTATATGATATTAGACCAGAGGCCCTGAGTTCGAACTCTGAGTCTACACTTTACATCATTTAATTAAATATTCCACGTGTTGGACCCATTAATTGAGAGAGAGTCTGACTCACTTGTGAGGGAGAGTATTAAGACTAAAAATAAAGAATAAAATCTATTTTTTCCCATCAACTTAAACCTATGGGACAACTGATGATTTCTCAAGTAAGACCAAACTTGTTTATGAATCATCACTGGTGAATAGACTAATTGCTTGTTTTGTACTCTAGGATTGAATTTCTATAATTGCAGAAGGACAATACTAGGGTGCCTACCAAATGTGCACACTAGTACAAATGAATTTTTTATTTTTATTTTTCTTTAAGTATTTTTTAAACATCCTTAACCATTAAGACAAAAATAAATAAAAATATAAATTCATTAATAGTCACTTTTCTAACCATTAAGAAAAAAAGATAATATATATATATATATACTAGGGAACGGCCTCGGTGCGTTACCCCAGGGGTGCACCTGACATATTGATTTAAATAAAAAAATAAAAAAGTCAGTAGCTTATTTGTTGAAAAAAGAAAATACATGGTTAAAGAAAGACAAAAAATCAAGATTTAAAAAAAAATCAAAATTTTAGCAAAGTATGAGCATTGGTCTACATTTATATTGGATAATCTATTTACTATCTATATAATAATAAAATATTTTTAATTTAATAATTTTTTTAATTTTTATTTTTATCACATTTTATAGTTATACTAATTAAAATATTAATAATAATTATATTCTAATCAAAGTAATAATTAATATTATATATTGAGTGTTTTAAGTATTTTATTAGTTAAATTTACTTAAAGTTGAATTTTACAATGAGAATGCTTTAAACGTTTATGTTCTAAATAGTCAAGTCATTTTAATTTTTTTATTTTAAAAAAATTGGAACAAAAAGAAAGGAAAATGAGTACATTGTCAGAATAAAAAAGACATGAAAAAGAGATGTCAATTCATGTGCGTCGCGGGGCTATTAAGGGTCTTTTGGTAAAACATGATTTTTCATTAAATTTTACAAAAGAGCTACACGTCAAATGGTCAAGGGTCGTAATTACGGACCTTTTGGTAAAACATGATCCTTCATAAATTCTATAAGGGAGCTACACATCAAATGCTTAGTGTTTTTAAAGGCCTTTTGGTAAAATATGACATAATAGACTTCAGGTAAAAACAAGAAAAGTTAAAGGAAAAACAACAAAAATTTCTATTCATAGTTAGATAGCCTCTTATTATAATAAAATAAATATATGAGTGGGCATATTTGGTGGGCATATTTAGTAGTCATACTATCATTTTCCAATTGCTGAATTGTATTTTCAATTAAAACCGTGAAAGGGGCAGTCATAGGCTTCAAAAGGAAAATCTTGGTGTT
>QEOT01006549.1:17382-49118 GCA_003123785.1 Pterocarya stenoptera
GCTTTAGGCCTTTATTGGTTGCTGAAAATGATGCGTTTTTCCTGAATTTTTGCTTTGTTAAGTACTGGATTCCTAGATGTTGTAGTTTGTGACTGATTTTTTTTTTTTTTTGTTTTGTTCATCTAATGTTTTACTATTATTTATGATGCATACTAGATGGTCCTTGCTGTAAAGGATTTGTTTCACACTACCAACCACTCAACTGACCTGTAATGAATAACTTGGTGGCACTAGGTGCCCATGATAATCTTTGATGCTTAAGTTAGAGAAGTAGTCTCAATGTAAAATATCTCAGGAAATCAAGGGGAGCATTTGTTAACTTCATGAACTATTTATAGAGGTGTAGGGGCGTGTCAAGGGAGTTGATAACCATCTGTCTCGTACATTTATCTCTAATTATCCCTTAATTAAGGAGGATGGGATAATAGCTCTGATTCGTGGGAGTTATCCATCCCAAGATAACTAACTACCTTCATCCGTGGGCATTATCATCTTGTGAGTAGTGTTGTTCTCTTATTGATACCTTGCTCTCGTGGGTCCTTGGGCCGTAAGTTTTGTAGGTCAAAGTGGTAGGCTGGGCCTGCCTTCCAGCCGTGGGTTTTGCAGCTAGAGGACCCAACTATCCCCTTCAATCACCCTACTATTTTTCTTTGTGCCAGCACATAGAAAATTAACTAGTTTTGTGCCTTCTACGCCCACGTGATAACCTTACCCCGTTGGCTTACAATAGATAGGCGGTTAGCCAGATTTCAACTTTTCATACCCCATCGAGGGTCCATGATAGATAATGTGTGGGTTTAAGTTTATACCCATTCCTCAAAACTTGGCCCACATAAGCCATAGCCGTTTGCGCACTTTTAATGTCCTTTATTAGAAATAAATGGTAATTGCCGGCGTAACCAACCTTTCGGATTCCCAAGAACCCTCATGATTATCTTTTCTGATTCTTCTCCTTCTCTTTCTTGATTCACTTCCTTTTGTCCATACTCCCTCTTTTCGCACCTCTTCTTCCTTCCATCTCCTCCTCTTCTTTCTTGAGCCCTTTGTTAGCGTTATCAAGAGCATGTTTTTGTTGCAATGGCTAGTCGTGGCTCCTCCTGTACTCCCATTCAGTCCTCCGACCAAACTTCGGCGAGGGCCTCTTCTTCACCTTTCGCTGAGTCTTCCTTCAGCTGAATCCCTACTTCTTTTAAGGGTTTTTCTTGGCCTTCCACCCTAATTGAGCGGGACTTAACGAAGTTGATGTCCACTTATCGAATCCCAGACTCGGTGAGACTCTTTGTTCCCGAGGCAGGGTGCACCGATGAAGAAGGGTTAGCCAACAACGTACACAGGTTACGATTCCCTTTCATACGTCTTGTCCATGATGTTCTGGACTACTTGGGGTTGGCCCCTGCCCAGCTTCACTTGCACGCTTAACATGTTCTCATATGTTCATGTGTGGTCTTTAGCATGGTTTTAGAGCCCTAGAGGAGGCTTACTCAGATTTGATAGCGGAGGAGTTTCTTTCCTTCTATGAGGTGAAGTCGCTACCAAACAACATCTGTAGTTTTCGTGTTCGGTCGCAGTGCTTGGTGGCCATCGAGCTCGCAACTCCAATGCCAAGCAATGGCAAAACAAAATCTTCTTCGTTTCTGGTAGGGATTGGGAATTTCCTGCTGACAAGATGAACCTTCAGGATTACCCAGTCTGTGCTAATTGGGGAAGAGTCAGCGGGGTAACTGAAGGGGATATTTGGGTCCTCTTGCTTCTAAGTCCATGACTGGAGCGCAGGCCCAGCTTACCACTTTAACCTACAAGACTTACGGCCCAAGGGCCCATGAGAGCATGGTATCAATAAGAGAACAACACTACTCACAAGAAGATAATGCCCATGGATGAAGGTAGTTATCCTAGGATGTATAACTCCTATAGCTCAGAGCTGTTATCCCCTCCCCCTTCATTAAGGGATAATTAGAGATAAACGTATGATACTGATGGTTATCGACTCCCTTGACATGCCCCTGTGCCTCTATAAACATTCATGAAGGTAACAAATGCTCTCCTTGACTTCTTGAGATATTTTACATTGAGATTACTTCTCTAACTTAATCATCGAAGTTTATCCCGGGCACCCAGTGCCGCCAAGTTATTCATTGGAGGTTATTCGAGTGGTTGGTGGTGTGAAACACGTCGTTTATACATACTATTGGAATTGTTTGTTCACTTAATTTTGTTGAGCATTTAGGCATTTCTTTTGTAATTTGGGTTGTTAGTTTATTTTTTATTTTTACTTTAAAATCTGACAGGTTCTTCATATTCGTAAATATCCTACTTATTCAGTTTATATTTCAGTAAAGATGGTGATAACATCATAACATGCTT
The DNA here is from genome assembly GCA_003123785.1 of Pterocarya stenoptera. Taxonomy (NCBI): domain Eukaryota; kingdom Viridiplantae; phylum Streptophyta; class Magnoliopsida; order Fagales; family Juglandaceae; genus Pterocarya; species Pterocarya stenoptera. Next base: position 19,747 of record QEOT01006549.1, read on the forward strand.
AACATGTAGCGCATAATTTTGGATGGTAAAAGTATTTATTTTCAGACTATTATATGTTGAGTTGTGCCCAAAAAATGTTTTAGATAACTTTTGCAAAATTCTTATTCATTGCCTAACTAAAATTTAAGCCCAAAAGATGGGTTTTATGTGGAGCCTACTGCATGCGCTCGAAAGCAAGGGCTTAAAAACTGTGTACGCTTTAATATTTAAGATACTTTTTCAATGGTTCGGCCCAAAATATAGGCTTTGTATAGAGCCCACCGTATAGCCCAAATACCGGGACTTAAAAATTGGTTGTGTTATTGTTTAAAATAGAGCCCAATAAAAAATAGCCCAAAACAGGTGTGGTTCGAAGTAGAGGACCAAATCTGATTCCACTTCGACATCCACTCTGTCCTAATGGAGCGGGTTTTGCATGTTTTAGGGCAGGTTTGGAAATTGAAAATTCTCAAAATTTTTCATCTCATCTCAACTCATCATTACACTTTTTTCAAATCTCCATACAAAATATAATAAATAATTCAACTTTTTCAAATCCCAATACACATTTTTCAAATTCCAATTCAACTTTTTCAAATCTCAAAATTAAAAAATAATATTTTAAACTCTAAAACAAAACACAAAATTCTCATCTCTACCCCCAAACCAGCCCTTAGAGGTCAAGTCAAAAGTCAGGATTAGAGTCTGACTTTTTAATTGGAGTCAGGCTTGGACTCTGGCGTGATCAGCATTCAACCTTACTACTGTCTCTAAAAAGGGTGGGTGGATGTGCTAAGCGGGCCAGGTACGATGGCCCGCCCAACGCCTCTACCAACAATAATTAGATTGTCCATGACTATCATCATAAAATAGAGTTCTTTAAAATCTTTCATCAATTAGCACAATTTCAAACATGGCTAGGGTTGAGCACCGAACTAGTCGGAGTCGGAATTTCCAAAACATTATTATTATTAGTAATGATCAAACTTATTATATATGTAATACCGTCGACCCTAGGGTCGGTTTAATAATCTTTTTCTTTATTATACATTAGACTAGTTAGGGTCTAACTTAATTCTATATTTGATTATGTATGGCAGTAATATTATGATGTTTACAAATACTAAACTATTATTAGTTTATTTATATTATAATATAAGTATATTATTTTATAATAATTAACTCATAATAGTATAATATTAAATTTAACTATATAAGTTCTAGTTATATAACCATATAACTATACTAGTATATTGATTAATATATAGATAAATACAAATTTTTATAATATATGTACAATATTGGAGTCAAAATCGGAACATAAAGTTCAGGTCGGATCGGATAGGAGTTGAAGTTGGTCCGACAACACCTTCTACTACGACTGCGACCGAAAAAGTAAAAAAATAAATAAGGCTCCTACTCGGTTTTGTTAGAGTCGGTGTGGAGTTGGATTCGGAGCCGAATTTTCGATCGGATTTTTGCTTAGCCCTAAACATAGCATGCCACCATAGGTTGTCCCATTCACACAAGAAAATTAAACATATTCACATACCAACATGCGATTAATTGGTATATATATCGTGTTGCTTGTTCGAACGTAAAGTATGGAATTACATTGCGCTTCAAAAGTCTGAGACTAGTATTTGTTCATTTCCTTCATTTTGGATATACAAGTTTAGTTCAAGTGGACAAATTTAAGACTGAAAGAACGTAGATTGAATGCCCTAAGAAATTCGTTGCAAAAATAATTACGTGAAAAAAAACTCACCCCAAAAAGGTTGAGAACAAGTTAGGAATGCAAAATAATATTTCACGAGTTGAACTATTGCATAAAATTTCGTGGCTTATATTCATGCCCCGAGATGTGAAAAAAAAGTAAATGATTTCATATATCATTAAAGAAAGATTAGATAAACAGAAGTTAATGCAAAAAAGAAGAAGAAGGTGACGATACATGATCCTAAGCTTGGACGTTTATTATTCCAAGAGAGTTAAAGAGGATCAACAATTAAAGGCTATTGCCTTTTTCGTTTTGATTTTTATATGTTGCATATCCCATTTTGATTTGCTAGAATTATTTTAAGTGCATTTAATTCCAGAACTGAATGTATAGGTTGGACGACGTGCACATGAAATTAATATGTTTTCCAAACGTGAATTGCTTGAAATCTCAAAGGTAACACAAGTCATAACAAGCCGTCTGTGACTTTGCATGACTGGCCTGAAAGAAGAAAACAGAACAAAAGCTCCTTTTCGGTGTATGCACCTTGGAGTTTCAAATGAATATACCCTTAAGAGGCTTTTCATGCATTGAAACTTCCATTTCTTTCGTCTTTGATATCATCCGAATTCATAATACGTATATATCCATGCATGTATATATCTGCCAGCTAAGAGTTCGAAGTCGCTTTCAAATTGGATTCGCCATCACAGCCAGTTGGCAGAAAGCTAGCAAATCTGTCTTCTTACAAGTTACCCACTGATATTCCATGGCTTTGAAGTTTGAAAGTGTGATAAGCTTCGACTGCAACCAGCTGGTTACATGGATGAACTTCAATATACCTTGTGAACTTCTACTCCCAGCTGGTATTTTTTTGTGAATTGGCTCTCTCCAAAAACCCCAGCTGGTCTTGGATATATATATATAAACAGGACCAGAGAACCCTTACTCATCAAACGCTTTCTATTTGGGTAAGTATTAAAAGCCTTCTCTTGTAGTAATTAGCTTAATCTATTTGTCATCAACAAATTAATTATGGCCTCAACTTTGCTGAAAAACCTTCTCCTTTCCCTCCTAGCTGTCTCTGCTGGTGTTTGGGTTGCAAAAGCAAGCGATCCAGACATCCTATTTGACTTTGTAGCCCCAGCAAATTGTACAAACAATTTTGACGGAAACTATTTCACATTCATCGGACTACGTGGAGTGCTATTTAACAATACCTCGCCAAACTTCAAGGTGACAAAAGCTAGCATGGCAGAGTTCCCGGCTTTGAACGGCCAAAGCGTCTCTTTTGCCATTCTCCAATACCCTCCAGGTGGTCTTAACCCGCCTCACACCCACCCTCGCTCTGCAGAACTTCTGTTTCTCGTGCAAGGCAGTCTTCAGGTTGGTTTCGTAGATACCACTAACAAGCTTTACAATCAGACTCTCAAAGTTGGGGACATGTTCATATTTCCTAAGGGACTTGTACACTTCCAATACAATGCGGCTGCCACCGGAGCCGCCACAGCCATATCTGCTTTCGGTAGTGCAAATGCTGGAACTATTTCAATCCCTACTAACGTTTTTACTACTGGCATTGATGATGTAATCCTTGCCAAGGCTTTCAAGACTGATATTCCTACCATTCAGAATATCAAGGCCGGTCTAATTGCACCCAAGGCTTAGCATTTCAAAGGCTTTTCAATTCCTATATATTGACATGAAATAAGAAAATAAGACGTACCTGGAGTGTTAGATTATATTAAACCAATGAAATATTGTATACGCCTGCAATTTGAAGTGTGTTGTGTGTTTCAATTACATACATTGAATGAATTTCTCAGAAATTTTCGTACAGTGGTTTTCTACTTAATTATCAGGTTCAATATGGTTTGGAAAGAACGATTCCGGAACCATGAACTGATGTAGCTTATTGTTTTGCCACCTTCTCGAGATGAATTTGAAGCAACTTTGCATGAAGTACTGATACATATAGCTTATTGTTCACGAAAATAAGACTTTTTTTTATTGAATTTATTACTCTCTTTTTTTTTTTGCCAAATGCCATTTCGACATGATAAATTATGTAAATAACAAGGATATTGGGCATATATAAGAGGCAAAGACAGGGTGGTGCAAAGGAAGGGCGAGTAACAGCCAGACTCCGAGAAATCGACAACCATTTATATATTCGCTGGTCAATTTTCCATTGGCATGCAATCGATTCTAAAGAAATCATGGACATGCCACCTCAGATGATATGGCATACTTATTTTGTTTTGCAAACCACATCCAATCTCACAATATTCATGTAAGAAAGAGGCAGTCATAGTGGGAACCCTTTCACCTTCTCTTGGAGGTTATGAAGTGAATCTTAAACCACTCAATAAGGCCACCATCGATGTGAAGATCATGGACGAACAACGACGTTGATGAATCCGTAAAACAACTGCACTAGATCTAAGATATTTCCTATTAGGTAATATTGCTTCCGCTGTGCATTCTGATCTAGTTTTTCTAACATTAGTATCAGAGAAAAATCTGTTGTTCCCGATTTATGTTTTGTTGTCCCTGTGGAGATTTCTCTTAGGGAAATATTTTTTTTGTGACGGAAATAGTTTTTCTAGAGTGCATGAAGTGATTGTCATATATGCCACCGTAAGAGGTGGTTGTGCACATCAGTGAGATACCACCTGCACAGTGCAAGCGCTCGAGATGGCAAAGGTGTGCACGGGAGGTGTTGCGGCACCATGTGCTGATGCTGCGCGCAGACGGTCAGACCAACGGGTTGGTACACCGTCCTGCGGTACATCGCACCCATGAGCATACGACTATGCCTTGCAACGTGCTCTACTGTGCGCATAACTGTGGGCACCGTCGTGGTGCAGCGGACAAAGCGGCACGCACCAACAGGGTGCCACCACCGCAGCACACATGACCTGTAGCACGCGACAATTTGCCACAGGGTGCAGAGCACCTGAAGGTGTGAGAAGCACCTAGGAGCGGCATGGCCACCTTTGCTACATGCAGAGTTGCGAGCGCCTCCACGAAGGTGCTGTCCTCTGATGCACACAGAGCATCGCGCACATGGTGGTGCTGCGAGCTCTGCTGCACACAGAGCATGGCAACTCCATTTTTTTTAATGTTGCGCGGAGGGGTAGCGCAGGTGCAACGGTGCACCTTGTGCTGCGCTAAGCTGTGGATGGTGGTGCTGAAAGGGTAGCGCTGACCAAAGTGGAGCACGTCCATGGCGGCGCGCGCCCAGCTGGGCGTTGCGCGCACGCAGGACACCTGTGCAGCATAGGGTAGTGCCGAACGGGGTAGCACTGCCATGGTGTGCACCATGGAGAGGTGCACCAAGCAAAGCGGCGCACGCTTCGACGGAGGCACTATCTTCTGATGCGCGCAGAGCAGCGCACACAATGATGGTGCTGTGAGCTCTTCTACGCGTAGAGGATCACGGTGCACCATGGTGGTGTAGCGCGCAACGGCATGGTGCAGCCCACCTGCACTGTGTGCAGTGCGCACCAGCAAAACTGCACTTGCCGTGATGCAACGCGTAGCGGGTGCTGCACGTACCAGTGAGCGGCGGACACTGGAGGTCTCGACAGTATGTTGGAAATCTTGCGCGACGGATGTTAAGTGAGTCGCGGCAGCTTGAAATATTTTTGTTCCATTACAGCACTATAACTGATGTTTGAGGAAGAGGATGAACATTTTTTTGTAATTTTGTGTGTTACAAGTATACGGGTTGTGAGCTAATAAAAAAAAGGGGGCCCTGACTGCTTGTTTTAAAATTTTTGGCTTGATATATTCATGTGGACTACAAAATGAATTTGGGCCATTGTTTTTTTAAATCAAGCTTTGGGCCCGGTCCTGTAAAATTTTTTTTTTTTTTGCAAAGCCCATCTGTTCTTTTTATTTTAAAAAACAAAACAGATTTAGTTTATGTTATCTTTAGGTTGAGAATCTGTTTGGGCTATACTAATTTGGGCAATTTTTAAAATCCGGCCCATATCAAATCCTGTTAAGGATATTGTTATGGCACATGAATATTTAAAAAATAAATAAATATTGTTTGCATGATTATTATTATTGAATACATGCATGTCATCATATTATGATATCATATTTTATCTCATTTATTAGACATTTTATTTTATGTTATAAATTGCATAGATTATTATTTTTTGGTGAATAATAATTATTTGGATGAAAAGTGATGTGATTCTTTTTCGTACATGTATTGTGATTGCATGTAATTATGAGCTTATTTTATCACTTGTATTGTTAGGCTCTTTTTAAGAATTAGTTTTCAATTTTTTAGAATGGGATAAACTAGAGGATTAAGTAGCCCGAGTTTGATCAATCCATGCTTCTGATTGGCTCATATTAATTTCTTCGATCTATGAGGAAATTTCTTTTTTTTTTTTTGCATATGACTGACTCGGCGGATTACTTATCCTAGTGGGAGTATAGTTGAGGTTGATTTAGAATTAATCTCCTATACAATATAAATTTGCGCAAAAATTAAGTTAGAAATTAATAATTAGGCATTGAGGCGCAAGAGATGATTAGGAAGTTTAGCAAATTTTCGATCTTGCGACATGTATTAATTTTTTTTTCTGACTTAGATTAACGTGGCAAATTTCTTATATGTGTGTGCAATTAGATGTGCATAGGTTAGTAATTTTGAGATAACCAAGAATAAAGCCTAGAGATTATGAATGCGACTTAGTTGTTGCATTAGTCTCCTCTATGAGCAATAGTTGAAAACGAATTAAGATTATTATGAGTAATTGGTAGCCTTAAACCATCATTATTATGAAACCTCTGAAAGGTCTAGAGTAAAATTGGAAGTGCGTGTGGGACACATGTACTACAATTTTTATAGAAGTTGATGGGATCAACTATCAAATAAAAGCTAATCCACTATTTTGCCTTTGAGAATTTTGTGGGTAATAACAAAAGTTGCGTATTGTTTTTGTAAAGCAAAGATTGAATTGCTTCTATATTTGAGGTTAAGCATTATAATCTTGAAGCAACTTAGATTAACTCATAGATAAGCACATACCCTCTCTACTTGCTAGTATGTCTAGCAAGTAAGGATATTAAAATTTGAGTGTGCAAGAGTGTTGAGGACATTCTTGATTGACACATTCATTTTTAAAGGTTTTATCTGTGCACCTTTATGTGGTATTAGCATTGATAATCTTGCTCAAGTTTTATTTATTTCTAGCGAGAACAAATAGGTTCTTATAGATATATAAACTTTGGAGCACCTCTTGAGAGTAATGTAATACCAAGCACCTTGGAGGTTTGCACGGTAACTATGGCAACAGTCTGAATAATTAGGTACGACTTATCAAAGCCTAACCTAAAAATTTTGCTTGTGGTTGCACTGATACAAGATAGGTTTTAGGCTAAGATAATTTCTCACAAAAGATTTTTTTTTCTCCTATAGTGGATTAGAGAATATGAAAAATATTGAGTATGCAAGAAATAAGGATATATCGCTAGTTAGCAGCTAAAATGTTACATACTGCACTTGTTGCACAAAACGATATTTTTATTAGCGCTTTTTTAATGCGATATTAGTGAAGTCTATACCTAATTTGATTTAAGACTCATTGAAAATAGTGGTGTTAGTGAGGATTTCTAGAGTTTTTTAAAGTTGGATGGTCACTCTTTGACTAAGTGATATTATTTCTCGGGTAGAGAGACGATATACTAAAATGTGCCGTGGAGGTATATGATGATGGGTGTGAAGTTTGAGAAATTCAATATCGCTAATGAGCTTCCTCTCCTTGGTTTAGAAGACTCGAAGAGAAAAGACAATATGAGCATTTTCTATGTGAAAGTTTCAACACATGCACACTAAGGACTTGGGTAATAAAAATATTGTTTCATTATATAGATACGATTCCAAATTTTTTTAAGGAAAATGTATTTTTTTTAGTTAAAATATTTTTTCAAAATTGAAATCGTATAAGTTATATAATAAGAACAATTATCTCGCAGTTTAATGATTTGCTGAGAATGGAGTTATAAATGAATTATGATGAAAAATAGTTGTTACATCACACTTGGGTTGATGTAATATGGAGTTGTAGCCTTAATTCTGATTTTGTCGTCCTTAAATTGAGTTCATTCGCCTTTGAGAAAGGCTGAATGACTATTTTGTGCAAACTTGAATTCTATTAAAAATCTAAAAGATCTAAACTTGATCATTTTTTGGTTGACTCAAGAAAATTACTAGTATTTTCGGTGAGGGTGGAGAATTATGGATTTTTTTGGAAAGAACGTTTTCATTATGTTTCATTCCACATTACCTTAACTTTAATTTTTTCAAAATTTCTTTTAAAAGATCACCGAAAATAGTGGGAGTAATTCAACAACTAGTCTGTGTATACATTTGAGTGATGGTGTACCACTAGTGATAGTGACTCCCGAAAGTTATAGAATATAAGGATCCTTATAAATAGCGTGGTAGCTTTATATCAATATTCTCTCGTCGTCTAGAGACTAGAAGCGAATATTTGTTATATAGCTCCTCTAAAGGTATTGAATTCATATAGTAGGAATCTCAATATAGAATGTTAGATTCGCTTCATGTATATGATCCAACCTGGGGTTGCTGATCTAATTGATAGAGGTATAGATCCCTCTCTTGGCACTAATTGAGTTGCATTTAGATAGCTATTGATCGCATATTTATTGAAACTTTTCTTGAAGATGTTAAATAGTTGATTCTTATAAGAGAATTAGATGGTTAGCTTTTGTGATGTTTAGGCATGAAGTACTTTGAGCACATAATTGTTGCTAGTACTATTTTGTTTTTGAAAGCGAATGAATGTTGTTGGTGCTGTTTACATGTGGCCTAAACAAACCATCTATTCAAAGATACCCAATGTACCTAGTCCCATTTTATTTATTTATTTATTTATTTTTATCAAACGACCTATTGAATTAAAATGGAGTTCTTTGAACGCTGTTGACAATCATAGAAAAGTGTCATCCTGAGAGATATTGCGAACTGGTTGTCTTAGATAATTAATTGTTGCCTAATAAGAGGTGTTCCATACTACGAGGTGATGGACATAGGTTTGTGAAAAGTAGCTCAAACTTCATGTCTTGTGAGACTGTTTACAAGAAAAACAGTTTTTAGGAACTCTTATTCAAAATCTATAGATAATTAATGAGGTGGAAAATACTAAAGAATCTAGTTTTGCCTATACTGTTTGGTGTTTCCATCATGGTTTGCTCATGGGAGTTAGAGGTTAAGATTTTGTTAAGGGGTAAATATGACTTACTTGGTTAAGTGAGTTTGTAATGCAATTGTCGTTAAAAGTAATGACTAGACTATTATGATTGTCTTTGGGGGCAAAGGCCCTAATCGCTTTACCCTTAATGAAAAATAAATAATGGTTATCTCACATGCTTTTATTGAGTACAAGAGATTTATATGAAATCCTGAAATTGCAAATTAAGTTTGTTGAATGACATTTGTAGTCACCTTGTATATTTTTAAAAATCGCAGTTAGACTTGCTGACTAGAATGTTAGGCTTATATTGTGAGTTTGACCTAAATGAGATTCGCGATGAGTCATCGCTGACTTCATGGTTGTATAAAGGACTTTTACATGTAAAAGCTGAATCTCTTGGTAGGAGCATGTTTTGGAAAGTTTCTATACATAGTAATGCGCATGGAGAGAAATGGTCATCAAACACCACTTGAGAGTTATGGTTTAATAATTTGTTGATTGACTATGTGATTTCTCCGTACCTCATGGTATTACTCGTCGTGCACATGATACTGATGTGTTTTATGATCATGTGGCGTGATGTAAGCATTTTTTTTTGTGAGCTCACACATTCATTATGAATTTAGGAGTTATGGTGAAAAAGGTATATCGACAGGCTTAGATCGGTTCACTCACACGAGGGATTGTCTTTGGGGTTACAAAGAGGTAGTGAGCAAAAATGAGATAATGTGTCACTCAGTACTTGTCTAGAGAGGGATAAGTTGTAAGACACAAAAGATATGTCGCCTTAGGGGGAGCTAAGATGGGGTCTATCATATTTAAAAAGGACAGTGCATGGTTACCCACAATCCATGTAGCTTGTGGTTTATCCAGATGCGAGATCCTTTTTGGCGCTTTGGATAGCGAGCAAATGGAGAGATTCGGGTTAGGCGCTGAGATAGCGACTAGACTAAGATCTGTTCGGTGTATTGAGATTAGATATACGCTCTTCATTTTAAAAAAGAACTCTAATGTAACATGTATTTCATACTATATGTGCTTTTGCGACCAACAGTAGAGGTGAGTGAATGGTTCCCCGCTTCCTCACCGTGTGAGTCTTGTAGGTTGTAATTGATGACCTTAATTTATTTATACCCTTAGGAGACCTTTGACTATGTCACGAGGCTGATGTTTTAGTGTCTGCTACTTTGTCATGTTATCTATGGTTATGAATGATGTGGTCTAAAGCGACATTACTAGGAAAGTGACATGACTGAAACTAAATGACGTGAGTGCGAATGGAAGACTATTTGGTAATACATCGATAATGGTGTGTACTCATTGCCGACAAGTTATGTTACTTCTTGGGAGTTGCAATATAGCTGTGAGTACATCATGTTTTATGGAGATTGAGCATTACTTTGAGTCATTTGGACTTGAGAGGGATGATGGATGCTTAGTCTGATGTGACCAAATGAGTTGGGACATAACGAGACATTTTTAGGATGTTGCTATGCTGGTCTTCTTTCGGAGAGATTTGGTATAGTCCTCCTATTTTTCTTTTACAATTGTGCTCGATGGTTGCACAAACTATTTACCAGTATGAACAAGATTGAGAACATATTAAAAGATGCAGACCCGGGGTCTTGCCTACTATGTGCGAGTGGGAGATGTAAGAAAGAGGCACCCATAGTGTGAACCCTTTCACTTCTTTTGGAGGTTATGAAATGGTTCTTAAACACTTTATGAGACTTGATGGCTGGCTATTAAGGGCCAGTTGGGGGTTATGTTTAGAGGGGCTATTTACATAGTCCCTCCCTCTCTTTGGATGTGACACTTCGATAAAAAAGCTTTCTCTCAAATGGTTCTTTCTAGTTACAGTAGCTAGGTTGTGGAACGTGTGAGTGTTGCTCTGGTATTACCACATAGCACATTTCACCATCGATGTGAAGATCATGGACGAACAATGATGTTGACGAATCCATGGAACAACTGCACTAGATCCAAGATATTTCCTATTAGGTAATATCACTTTTGTGGTGCATTCTAATCTAGTTTTTCTAACAATTCATATAGTTGAGATCCTCGTTTTTTCAATAAGTGAAAATGAATCATGTCAGTAGTACGAGCAGGCTTTTAACCAATCTTGAAAAGAAGAGGGAATGTATCAAGTCGTGCTTTTGTAGTAATATTGACAATTTAACATCATGTAAATTATGTTCCTCATGAACCACATTCATGATAAGTTTGAATTAAATTGAAAAAATAAATTATCAAGTAATTTACTAGAACAGATAAATGGGTTAAAAAGGCTTAAATTTTCATACAATCAAAAGAAAAATAATATCATGCAACCAAAAAAACACTCAAAGATGCATTTTCAGCAGATAATTAATTGTCTTTTAGAATCGGATATAGAATGCATGTCTGCCCAAAAAATCTACGTAAATGCAAAGGAAAACCAAAACAAAAAATCAATGAACTCAACATGCGACCCTATGAGAGAAAGTGGGTAGGATTCCCCGGGGGGGGGGGGGTTTGGGTGTGGTGGCGTGGCAAGGAAGAAGGAGCGAGGAAGGAAAGGAGAGAGGGAAGAAGTTGTGGGAACCGGTGCACGGTATTATAGGGAAGGAAAGGAGGAAGAAAGAGAGGAGGGTTTTGGAAGTGGTTTATGGAGGACGGTGGTGGAGGGAGAGACGCTGGAACCAAGTCTAAGACTTTTGGGGCCATTTTGAAGGAAAACCAAATGAGTTTCCTTTAATTTATTACTCTTAGCCTTTGATCAATGGCAGGTATCATTAACTGTCATATGTAATAAATAGTTTGAATATATGTACATATATGTGTGTTGTGAGAGGGCGCTCATGTGAGTTATGAATTTTGGATCGATAAAGATCCGAACTTATGGTTTTAATTTGGAGAGAGACATATTTGTGAAGAGGGATATAGTACATACAACATTTATTGATGATTTAACACTACTTTAAAAGTTCACATAGAATAATAATTGTTGATCTTATTTAATGTACTTATCTCTTCTACAGTACTTGAGGCCCTAAAGTTGGGCTAAAAACTTGAAGAAGTGTCAGTCTATAATTTAATGGGTGAGACCAGTGTTTTTGATACTGTACTGTACCGGCCGGTACGGCCTATATATGCCGTACTAGCCATTGGTCCGGTACAGGTAATACTTTCATTTCGTACCGCCCCAAATACCAGGTGTACCGGTCGGTACCGACTAGTATTTGTTTTCTCGACCGAAATAAATATTTTTTCCTGTACACATTCTGCAGCCTGTTTGGATGGTATTTTCGCAATTTTAGTAAACATCTAAGGGCTATTTCGGACTTAGTTTTACAAGTATGTTTGTTGTAATTTTTTTTGATATGATGTTTGTTGTAACTTAAAATTTAAGAACTTATGTTAGTTGTAACTTAAAACTTAAGACTTGTATTGAGAAGTATTGAGTTTATGACTTATTTAGTATTTTGTTATTATTTTGGAATACAGTTAATGCTTGTATATATATAATTTATCCAAATATAAACTATTCTGAAACAGTACCAGTACCGAAATATTTTATTTCAGTGCCTTGATTGATATGGCCTCTGGTATGGTATCAAAACTTTGGGTGAGACTCACAAGGAAATGTCTATATCCTAAAAGGGGAAAAAAAGTTCACAAGTGTATACCGAAAAGTTCACAACTCATTGTGACGTCCCTAAATTCCACTTGGGATTTGATGGAGTTTAAAGCATTGGAACATGCAACACAAGGTCATGTACTCCCGTTCATGATAGTTAAGGAAGCAGTGCACAAGACCACATGCATCTAACAGTATGCAGCATTCGTAGCGGATAATTTTTTTGAGCAATATACAATGTACTAGAATACCAATCCCAAAACATCCTTACATTTCATTCATACAAGCCTATAACCCGCGTAATGCGTGAACCTTTATTTATATTAAATTTTATAAATCTAAATAGTTGATTATATATAATCACTACTATAATTATTAAAAAAAATGTATATGAAATACATATAAAATAAAATATGCCTATATAAAAGAGTTAATTTTACCAATAAATATTTTATGGAAAATGTCTCTATAAAATGTTTATAGAGAATTCCTATATAAAATGTATATGGAGAATGCCTGATTGCCAATCGGCAGATTTTTTCTGCACCAGCTTACGTTGCATTGTCGCTGTCAGAGATTCAGGCACATTAAAGTTAATTTTTTCTTCAATATATAGTTTATTTAAACAAAATGGAAGTGTCAAACAACATATTTAAAAATTACGTCTAGTGCTAATGAATACTTATTTTTACTTATTTTATTTTGCCAAAAAATGTAATAAACTGGATAATTTTCAAAAGGCTAAAAAATGATAGTGAAATTGTAATATCTTTAAGGGATATTTGTCGTTTACGGTTTCTTATTCTTTTTTACTAACGAAAATATGATATAACATAGTAGGAAATTGTACCTAACCCATTAATGAGAAGACTTGTAGTAACAAAAAATCTTCCCATAAAATAATCTTTTCCTATTTCGACTTCGAATTTAAGAAAGACGTTGCTGGTCTTGAAGTTTCCATGAGCCAGTCCTCTACAATCTCTTTGATGAGTTTGAATCACAGGCTCCAAGGGAGAACACCCGGTCCATACAACCAACGATCTAGGCTTCTATTTGGAAAGTAGTTAAACACAATGAATCAATGATCATCTCGTATTTCTCGCAACACCATCCACGAATAGAATGAAACCTAGGCCTAAGTGTGTTTAATATTTTTTTTGAGCCCAGCCCAACCCTTGAGCCTTCAACCCAACCCACTAAATCCCCCAAACGGCGTCGTTTGGTCCAGCCCTTAGGGCTTCTTCATCTTTGCTTTTCTTCTCCTTCTTTCTCATGCATGCCATTGCTTCTCCACCTCCTTTCTGTTTTCGTTTTCATCCCTTTCTTCAATCCGTGCGGCTGCTGCTTCTCTTCTTCTCCTTCTTCATTTTGTGTCGTTTCTTTCCTCTATTTTTCATTGGGCTGCCGTCTGCTGCATTCCTTCTTCCTCTCCATCTTATGTCGGTTCTTCCCCTCTGCAAGTCAGCGAACACTGCCACTCATTCCTCCATTTTCGGTTGGTAATGGTTCCATTTCCATCTCTTTAATTTTTGGTTTCTCTTTTGTTGTAAAACAGTGCAAATCTCTTCCTCTTTAGCATTTATTTTTCATTTTTTTTTCTCTCTATTTGCAGGTCTGTCCTTGAGCCTACATTGTTGTTCTCTTAATTTTTCCTTGTTAATCTGGGACAATTTATGAATTCTCTATAAAACTCGCCTCGTAGCCAAGCGCGATGATTTCAGGTATTGACTCGAGAACCACTTCATCGCCACATGATGCCCATTAGGGAGTGTTCCTCTGCACATAACACCTCTAAAACCACTTCCTAAGGCTTCTGATTTGGCAAAACGCTGCATGGGTTTGAAAACTTTAGTAACCGTGTACCGGCGAGGCTTTTTTGGGGACGTGGGCTTCTGCTTCTTGTCAACCAGAAGAATCAATGACTTAGTGCGCTCCCTGCGCATACTGTTGCAATAGAAAGAGATGAAAGCCAAAGTACAAAGTCCAAGAATAGCAACAAAGATCATGAAGTTGCTCGGTGGGGCTCTGTAACCACTATCGGTATATTTGGAGACTTGGCGAGCCACATTTCTATAGAAAATTCTTTTAGAAGGCTTTCGCAGCAAAGCTTGAGTCGTAGATGAGAAGTTCCAAGACAAAACGCTATGATTTTTTGTTGACTTTCCTGCAGAGGCTGAGAACCCGACGAACATGTATTCTTGAAGGAAAGGTGAGAGATCTAGCGGAAAAGATACAATTGGTTCTGATGGCATAGATTATCCATCCAATCCGAGATGGACGTCGATCCTTCTATGTCGATCCGAGATGGCTTAGAGTGTTTCCCACACTACCATCTCTCTTTGTTCTGCTTCCCTCTATTTTATTTCTCTTCAGTCTTCATCCACGAGATTTGGCTGAGTTATCTCCAAATATATGCAACAACTTACCATTCCAACTTACCTCTTGAATTTGCATTTAAAGCGGCGGTTTTATGAATGGAACATGATAACTCTGCTTTTGGGCACATGGACAAACCATTGCATGGTTTGGAAAACCACTGCTTCACTGGTTGAATTTAATTGTTTACTGGATTGTGGTGTAAGTTTGCTTTGCAGATAGTCCAAATATTACGGATTGAATGCCAAGTCAGCAATTAAAACTTGGCTTTTATATAATTAAATAGATAAGCATACTCAAAAGTAAAATTGTTAGTCCAACCAGTCTTCAAACAAACTAAATATACATTGTACTGGAATTGGAACTCCTTAGTTACAGGCTAAAAGAAATCTAGCCTATATGCCAAGCCATTCAAGTAGCTAGGTTATCAGTGCCAAAATAATATTAAAAAACTGAAGTATTGTCTCCGTTAATTCTTCGAGGCTTTTTCCTAACCTACTCGATGTCATAAAATATGGGATATGGTGCTCCATCGGGCCTTGGCACAACTCCTACCTTTATGGGGGGACTGATAGTTGGGACTATCATAGTGAAATTATAAAGTCCTAGCAAATAAGGCTCATAAGCCACCAATAGTATGAATAAGCATGCATGACAGTAAAGGACATGTATGCTTCATGACATGGACTTGAACATGCTTGACACGACTTGAAAATAACCTAACATGAACTTAATGTGGAAAAACAAAACTTCACATGAATGTAACATGACTTGACATAAACATGACATGCTTGTGTGAACGTGACACCTTGTTATAGAAATATGTTTGTTTATTGAATTATTTGGACATAGTAAAATGCCTTCAACTTTGTGTTTCATCAGGAATATTCAAATAAAGTAGACTGCCTCTGCCCAAAGTATTCCATTAGCTATACTCCAACAAGTAGAAGGCTTTCATCATGAATATTTTATTAGAGGTACTCTTAACATGAAAACTTACCAAAATTTATATTGTTCGTATAAATTTCATCCTAAATCCAAATATGAACCCAGAAAAATTTAAAACTAATCCCAACTATAAGAAACATTACTTTGACGAATAATATATAGGCTAAAATCATGCTTTTTGTTGCTATTTGACCATTTAACACACTAACATGCTTAAACCAAATTTAGCAATTCTCAATAATCATATATTTAATTCTAAAATCATGCTAAGACATTAAATCATATATCTCATAAATACTTGAACTCAATACATCAAGAAAAATGCCAAAACATCTAGATTAGGTCAAACAGAACCAAACCTTGGTGTTTTTGGTCTAATACCTTCATATCAATTCCAAGGACCCCAAACATCCATAATTAACTCTCCTAACATGTTCATAGTTCAAACCTAGGTGATAGAATGCTTGACTAATAAAAAAAATTCACAAAATACTTCATAGAACAATTGTTTTGCATGAAAACCTACAAACAGACATGCATGCTCATGGATTGAAAACGAAGTGACTAGATCTTTGATTTCTATGCAATAAATTTTGAAGTAACACAACCATATATCTCACATTCAAGTTTTAACTAGATCTAAGCATTAAAACTAGCATATCATACCAAACATTTCATCAAAATACTCGTCCAACTTGAGAGCCTCTAAATTGAATTTAAAATAAACTCTTGCATCTTCACAATCATTCCAACAAAGATCTAAATCATAACTCCTCAAAACTTTATTCTAAACACTTAGATCAAAGCCTCGAGAAAAAAATTTATAAAAAGCATAACCATTGAAGTCCTAGAGCTAGAGCCACAACTAAACTAAACAAAGTTCCTTTTGAACCAACTCTTCAAAAATCCTGCAAAAAAACCATTTTGTAAAATTACTAACATGCTTTGACTCAAATAATAACTTGTATATAAAAATGTTAACAGTTTATCAAATCAAGATCTACCCAAAATTTTCTCAAATTCTCACAAAACTTTCAAAGTTCATCACAAACATAAAATACTGTCAACACCAAACTTTTCCACCAATAACACTAATGTTCATCCATCAAAACTTCAAGAAAAATTGACTAACACATACCTGAGTAACTAGAGTCAATCATTGATAAAATGGAAGAGGTCAGAGCCCAAGAAAATGCTTATAATTACTGCATAACCAAGTAAAAAATAATAAAGTCATTTTTTAATACCTTGTATAGTTAAATGTAGCAAATGTACTAGGATGTCTCGCATTAGGACAATGAGGATAATGTTGTGGACAGTGGTGCAAAAAAGATAGGTATGAAATCATGGAATAACCTAAAGTTGGAATGCATTTTGACTCAAAAGAAAAAGTGAAATCATACTATATGAAATATTCAAAAGAAGCAGAATTTAGGATGGTGATGAGAAGTTCTAGAACTAGGAAGGATAGGAAGTTAAGATACTTCACGCTTGTATGTGTGGGAAGGAATATCAAGATGTACATCTTTGAATATTATTGAACCTAGACTAATGGAGAAATTTTTGGTACAAGCTAGGATTGATGCAACTCTATATATTGATGGAAGGTTTACTTTTGTGTGTTGTGCTTGAACATACTCATGTTTTAAGTCCTAGTAAAGCAAGGTTCTTTCGATACCACAAGGAGGTAGATACTCACAACAATAGAATACTTGAAGTGAATGGCTTGGCTGAAATACACTCGTTTAAAAACTTTAAGTCTCTTGTTGTTGATACAAGATGTTATGAGAATTTGTCTTTTAGAGAAAGAGAATGCTGCAATTATCTTCGCGAGGCGAGGCTAGTTCAACTTGGGGAGGAAGATGCTGAAGCGCTACTATTTCTGCCAAATGCAAAAAAACAATGATTGGTTTTATTATGTGATGGATGTTGATAATGGAAACAGATTGACAAATATATTTTGGGCGGATGCTAAGATGTAATAACATTCAACATCACATATTTGACAAATGCATCCAAGATGCTAGTTCATTATTTTGTGGGGGTAAATCATCATGGTTAGTATATTTTACTCAGGTGTGGGCTAATATCAATTGAGAATCAGAAGACTTTTGTATAGCTATTTGAAGTATGGTTAGACATATGAGCAACTGATCTCCAAATCTAATAATCACTAACCAGGATAAAGTAATGCAAAATGCAATTGCAAGGATTTTTACAACATCCAAAAACAGATTCTATTTGTGGCATATTATGAAAAGTTTTTTAAAAGACTTGGGATGTGCTTTAAGTATGAAGCTATTAAGAGTTGTTTACAAAATTGTGTATATGATTCTTTAACTTGTGATAAATTTGTGAACATTGGCAAGCATTACTATGCCTTATGACCTCCATGATAAATGAGGTTACTACTAATTTTATTCCTTCAACACTCAATTTTTATGCATTAGCCATTATTCTATTGAGAGGAAACTGCAAGAAGTGTACACCAACACAAAATTTAAAGAAGTATAAGATGAGTTTGGCGACTTCTATATTATTGTGTTGATTTGATTAGCTTGGAAAATAGAATATATACCCATCATGTGGGCAATCAGGTGAAAACCAACAATGGATTCGTAAATTGAGTAAAATTTTGAGTTATATTTAATGAGGATGAGTTTAAATTAAATTGTACCTGCCTATTGTTTGACTTCAGAGGAATAGTATGTAGGTATGCTCTTCAGGCCTTGACTAACTTAAACATGGACTAATTGCTCTCAAAATCTATCCTTGGCCATTGGATGAAAGATTTGCAGCAGAAATATACACTTGTGAAGAGCAGTCATGATGAGTTTGGTGAAAATCCTAATTGACAACGATATGATAGGTTGTTCATAAGTTTTATGAAATAGCATTAGCCGCATCATATAGCAAGAAGGGTTGTACTAAGTTAATGTGTCATTTAGAACATATAAGTGTAGAATATGTATAGATCCACAATGTATAATGGCAAAACAACTTATTATCCTTCTACTACTTCCATAGGGGCAATAGTGCTAAGGTACTAAGCCCCATCAAGGTGAAAAGTAAAGGGAGAGTACCATCAAAGAGAAAATAATCTACATTGAAAAAAGTAGTAAAATGGTTAAAAATATGAAAGAGTCAACAAAATAAAGTTAATTGTGTGTTTTGGTGTGTGTTGGTTAATTCATATGCATATCATTGTTTTCACATTTTTCTTTAGCATTGCTCCATCATCGTGGATTATAAAAAATGTACGCAATTATCTTAGTATCAGACTAGAATTCATCTCCCACCTGATTTTAGTACTCCATTGACTACATTGTCAAGGATGACAATATTGTTTATTTTCTCCACAATATAGTTTAGTGTTTCTATTTTAATGTGTACTTTTTATTTTGTATTTTTTTATAGATGCAACCTCACACATTTCAATTTGTGGATGAGGGCATTCCCTACTCTCTTATCAACCAAGATATAAATATAAACACTCTTGAGTATTTTTAAATATAATTTTTGTATGTACTTTTTAGCTAGTTGAAAATTGTAACACCCCGTATTTTAGTACATTTTAATGAAGGATTATTTTAATTAATTTAAAGATTAATTCTCTTGTTTTAGAATTTTGGGAGTTTTAGAATATTAATTTATAATATTTTAAGTTGTGAAAATTATTTATTTTATATGTTTTCTTGATATTAATTATTGTTGTGCATTTAAATTGATATTTAATTTAAATTAGTGAGATTATGGGTTTTAAAATTTTTATTGTTTTAATAAAGTATTTTACTGAGTTTGAAATATTTTATATAGTTTATACTTTTAAAATCTTTTTCGTTGGATCACTTTCGAAACCCAAGATGAAGTCTGGATCTCTTTTTTTTCCCTCCTCTTTTCTTCTTTCTTTTCCTTTTCTTTTCCTTTTCTTCTTTCTCTTCCTTCTCTCCCGTTCGGACAAGCCCAGCCCAACCCCCTTTCTCTCTTCTCTCTCACGTCCGAACGGATTCACCGCCGCTGCTCCGCCTCCGGCCCGCCGTGCACGACACCGCCGGCACCATCGGCTTCCCCGTGCGCCGGCGACCTTACCCACCCAATATCCGGCCGGCTAACGCCGTCGTTAGCCTCCACGAGCCGCTTGAACCCGCGGTGGTTTTTCCTCCATTTCGCCGCCGTCCGACTACCATTGGCCATCATTTCTTTACCACTTCTTCACCGGCCCAATACCAAGCTTTTCCACCCAAACCCGGCCCCGATCCGTCGCCGGAGCCGCCCGTGCGAGCTCCACTTTCGATTTGACATTCTCGGCCATGAACCACTCATTTCGGCCACCACCATTAGCTTCACCACTTCCCATAGGCCCTACCCTACCGTTTCCAAGTCTTCGTTTGACCTCGTATAATTTTGGGTTCACTGTGTATTTCGGCCACAGTGTTTTCACACTGTGGTGTTGCTGTTTTGGCGCTTCCAGCTCTCTCATGATCCTTCGAAAATATTTTTTATAGCGCTGTAATTATTTCCTAAACAATCTTTTGAGATTTAAATATATTTTTGCTCTAATTATATGTACTGTGTTCTGGTTGGTTTCGGACTGAGTCTAAGGAGAATTCGGAGGTGGATGGATTGAGGTCGGAGTAATTGTATGTTGGTTATGTTGTGTTCTGATTGGTTTTTGGTTGTGATTATTGTGAGTTGGTACATTGCATATTGCACGTATGTTCATGTTTGTAAAATGAAAACTAGGTTTTCATGTAATTGCATTCATGATCATGTGATTATTTTGAAAACTGGATTTTCATGAGGAAATGGATTTATGGGTGCCTGTGCATCACGACCCCAAGCCGAGATGGGGCATTATCTCGGTGGAGCTCCTCTGGTCACTCGGGAGCGGAATATACTGAGTGACGTCCCCTGGGTTGTCGCTGGGCGACAACGGGATTGGACGTTGGACGTGCCGACTCCGTGGCCCTTCTGCTGGCGGGGGCTAGAGGATGACCTGGCCACGAACGCACTGGGTGCGGAACTGGGCATTGCTCGTAAATTAGCCAGGACGTGCGGATGGTTCATAGGGGAGACCATGGTGCATATGAATTAATGGATAAATGGAAAATGGCTGTTTTCTGAAAAAATAGAGTGAGTTGATTTTGTGTGTCATTTTCGGGAAAAATGACGGGTTAATGTTTTTGGGCCAAAACGTGATTTTTGGCGTGTGTTGTATTTATTGCATATTGTATCATGGGCATGCATGATTAGTTGCTTAAATATGTTTTTATTTCAGGATTGGTTAGGTTATAACTTACCTATGATACCATTTAATGGTACTGCAGATTTTGATTATGATGATGCAGGTGCCGAGCCTGAGGATTTGGCTCCGCCGGAGGAGTGATCTGGGATCACTCGAGTTATGTTTCTTTTTCTGCTTTTGTATATTTTATGGGACATTTGGTTTATGTTTTAAACGCTTTGTATTTGGATATCTGTATTAAACTAAAATTCTGGTACTAGAGACTTAATTATTATTATCCGCTGCGTATTTATTTTGTGCACTGTTTATTTGTTGCACACACTTGGCACTTGTTCGTTGGGATGTGTGACCGTGTGTCATCATCCTGACGTCACGATTCCCGAGGCTTTTTGTACGTGGGAGTCGGGGCGTCACAGGTGGTATCAGAGCAGTTCGGCTCTGGGTAAAACCACATGTCCCTTAGGTGGAGTACCAGAAAGTTTTAAAGTTGCGATTTAAAATTATTTTAATTTGAAATATGTTATTTTGATAGTTTTTAATTTATTATTTGTTGTTATTTTCATTGGTTTCATCTATTTGGTTGTATGCTATTTTATTTTAATTGTTTTATTTTATGGTCGGTTATTTTATTTGTTTTAATTATTTATTGTGTACTTCTTCATTGTTTTATTAATTTATCGTATGTCATTTTATTTATGGAATTTTATTTTAATTGCGAGATTTTGTTTTGTTTTGGATTATGTTGTTCGAGGTATGTTACTTTAAATATTTTAATTTATTGTATGGTATTATACTTGGTTGGTTTTATTCTATTTTATTTCATGGCATTTTGTTGTATTTTAATTTATTTTGCCTTAATTAGATTTCAATATGTTTGAGTGGAAAATGGTTAAGGGCTACGCTATGACAGGAAGATGGTACGACTGTGAATACCATTGTTAGGCTTGAACATTTAGTGTAGTAGGCCTGAACTCTTAGCGATTGGTATGTTTTAACATGGAGACTCGAAGGGAACGACATAGTCTAAGTGAACTCTATGGAGTAGGAACTCAAGTTGCAGCTAAGGTGGGAATAGCTTTTGTTCGCCTAGGATACTTGAGGTCTTAAGTTCCGTAGAATTAAGTGTTAAGTCTATGGAGTAGGAGGTCATAAGTTCAACGAACTTCGAGGATAGATTTATGAGAAATTATCTAAGGTTTGAAGCCCTATAGTTTTAGGAAATAAGTTTATGGGATCTAAGGTGGTAGGTTCAACAAGCATTTGAAGGATTTATTAAATTGGAAGTTTTAGATCTTGCTGATTTTGATAAGTTGTCTTTGATAAGCAGTTGACAACATTTGAGGTTTTAGAATTTTATAAGCTTTATAAGGTGAATGCTTTAGATTTAAGGTCATCGATCTTGAGGATTTCGGGGAATGATTCTTATCTTGTTTGAGGTTTTAGAATTGCAGCGTTAAAGGACTGATTCGTAATAAGATTTAAGTTTTTAATTCTGCAGGCTTGGTGTGCTAGTTTGATTTATTTTGGAGACTGATTAGTCGGTGACATTAAATGGAGTTGGTCAGAGTTGGGTTATTGATATAAGGATTTTCAATGGGAGTATTTCTTTGAGGATTGAAGGTATTGATCTAGTTCGGGTATTTTCTGAGGATCGAAGATGCCAATCTAGTTCGGATAATGATTGTTATTAGTTTGAGGTTTTAAGTGGCAAGTTTTAGGATTGATCCATATCAAATTTAAGGATAATAGATGGTGGGGATCTAGGAAAAAGATTCTTGTTATTTTTCGAGTATATAGGTCCAAATGATGGAAATGATAATGATGAACCCCTTACACGTTTGGAGGATTTTTGGTTTCGGCTAAGAGTGCATGAGATAAATTCATAGTAGTGGTGAGTGTGTATGGATTTCGGAGAATACATGTCGTAATTATTTTGTTGGAAGAAGTGGCTTTGGTAGGTGTTAAAGAGGCGATGGCATGACAGTATTAGGTTCAGGAGACCTTGGCTTTGAGTCTTTGAGGAGTTGATTGAAGGGTACAATCGAAGCGGGTTAATCAATGGAATGATGGTTGGCAATAATTGTTGTGATTAACTTCAGGACTTAATTGTGACTTGAGGTCACATAGGAATTTCAATTTTCGAGACTATACTTTCCTCTGGAAACGAAGCGTCAAGTTGGGTGAGTTAAGGACATTGTTATTTAACTTGAAAAGAGATTGATGGGTTGCCATGTATGGTGTATCATAAAATCTTGGAAGTTGAAGCTGAGGGATCAACGGTGGATAGCATAATCAAGTATGGGAGTTAATAAAGCGTAAATACCTATGAGTGGGTTGCAATAGTTTTGGTGGATTGAAGGGTTGATCAGTATGACTGGCCCTGAGGTTTCTAGTGATGTGCTATGGAAGGAGTTAGTTGTGTTAGTACTAGCTTATAGGAGTAGAAGTAAGTGGGCGAGTTACCTTGAAGGTTTCGGTAATGTTATGGTGAAGGCAATAGTAGTTCGTAGTGAGTTTAGTCACCGTTAGAGTAGATGATATTCAGATTTTAGGTGATAAGCTTTCGAGTTTAGATTGTCGGGTAGAAGTTTATAGGCGCTCTTACTGGTTGGCCGGGTTGGATTTGAGCCTTTTAGGGTATGATCCTTATCCTAAGATGACCGGGTGTTTTTGGGGTGATGTTACTTGTTTTCAATTGGGATGCTAAGGTTGATTAATATTGATTTTCTGTTAATGATCATGGACATATTTTGTGGATGATTAATTTTGATTAAGGCATTATGAGTTAATTGAGGAATTTGTGTGATGATTCATAATTTTGGAAGAGAGTATTGTCTACCAATTGTCGTAAGAGTTTCTGGGTTAGTAGATTTGGAGCTATCTTATGCTCAATGGTGTTATTCTATGAGGACATAAATTTCACGTAGGTGACGATTATCAGAGTGCGCAGCAAGAGCGTGATATTTTAGTTGTAATTAGGAGTTTAAATTTTTTTGTGTTGATTTTGAGGAATTAGTGGTGACTTGACATTTGAGAAGATGGTTGTAAGTAGATTAATCATTTAGATATGTAATTTTGTTATTGATGGTTAACTTTGGAAGTGGCCATTAGGTTACCAAAGGTACAATATAATGAATGTTTGAAAGTTATAGCAGATGGGTCGATTGAGGATAGCAAGATTATCGAGTGGGCTATTAATCCTTGGGATTCCTTGAGTGTTGTATTAAAGTTTTGTGGATATAGAGATTTTGGATTACATGGCTGCTCTAGGAGTAATAATCATAATGTGCTACTAGGAGACTGGTGGGAGTAGGTTGGTCTCCTAGTGCGAGTAGGTTGGATATTTCCCTGTTTATTGAGATATTATTATCAAATTTACCTCCCAATTATCACAAGTAAATAATCGTCGTACTTCGTTGCCTCTATTACGAACATATTTAAATCATGCTTTTACGCCACAATGACATAGTAGATAGCCATTCATCATTGATCTAGCAATTGAGCTTGACCCACAATGAGTAGACATTGTTACTTCATTAATGCATAATTATCGAAATATACAACGAAAGTCCAACCTTAAACTAAATATGTCATGAGAAATAAGAAAGCAACATGCTACATAAACTAAATATGTGGTTTATGTTTGACCATATGGCTCATCTTCTTTTATATCACAAACTGACTAAAGCATCATTTTGTTTGTTTCATTTTCACAGCACCCGCATGCTCAACCGACGACTGAAGAAGTATAATTTACTAATAATTCAAAATAGTCTAAAGCAAACATATTCTCCTACCATTATATATAATTTACACAAGATCTATGTTTCCGAGAAATCGTCAAAGGTCAAACACTAGAAGAAATCGAACTAATACACATTAGGGGAAAACAAATAGTACTAGATCAATCAATTGACACAATATATTTGTGCAATAACCACTTTGTATTGACGTACAATATGCTTTTAACCGAACCAATATACTTGGTTTCTTAATTGAATCAATTTGACTCATTTTAAGTACAATATCTATGTTGTGCATTATGTTGTGCGGCTATTATTTTTCCTTAACCAAAAGGCAGTACTACATGAATCATTGGTGGACCTACAAGAGGCCGAGGGCCAAGCCTCTTCGATTACTTAAAAGGTTTAAAAATCTCTCAAAACTCTCAAGAAATATAAACTCTCTTTCAAAAATTATTGAGTTTCCGTAAAATATTTAAAAAAAAAAAAAACAGATTCTTGGTAATTTTAAAATCCGAACTTTACTTCCAAAATCTATAAAATAATACATCATTAAAAATTAAGAATTCAGACGCCAAATATTTAGAAAATTTGAAGAT
Source organism: Pterocarya stenoptera (assembly GCA_003123785.1). NCBI lineage: Eukaryota > Viridiplantae > Streptophyta > Magnoliopsida > Fagales > Juglandaceae > Pterocarya > Pterocarya stenoptera. Next base: position 45,226 of record QEOT01006549.1, read on the forward strand.
AAAAGTTGAAAAAACAAATCTAAAATTAAAACCTCTTAATAGCTTTTATTCTTATACATTCTTCCTAGTATTTTCAATATTTTTTTTCCTCTGTGAAAAATTACACAAATGAGGGAAATTTTGGAAATTTTTTATTTTATTTAACTTGAGAATTTTAATATGACCAATTTTTAGATTTAATAATAACTTTTTGGTATAATTGCATGGATATGTAATGAAATTACATCTAATAATTATATTTTTATAATAATTATAAATAAAAAAAATGCATAAAACACACACACGACCCACACACCCAAACAAATTTACTTGTGTACCATAGGGTACAATAATTTCATGTAATCAATCTGCAGGCCTTTTGGATAACAACTATACAAGGAAACTGCAAAGTATTCTTCTTGTAGCTGAAGCGTTGTTTGGTTCAATCATTTGGCAGCTACAAGACATGACCAAGAAAATACAAGGTTCTTATTTTATCACTGATAGGCTAGGATCTTATAAGGGACCTAGGCCGGGTGCTATCGGTAAGCTAATTAATTATAAAGAGGCACAATGGAGGCTGTTTCTGATCTTTCATTTTGATCATTTTTTATTATTACATTTACTGATCTTTAACTAATTCCAGAGCTTAATGTATTTATACTTATAAATTTGACGTGGACTTGAAAGATTTCTTCCTACTATACTTTATATATGCATGAATATTTATTAATGGAAGTTATTATTCTTAGAAAAAAAAACAAAAAAACTTTGCTGCTGAAAACGAAAACAAAAGAACAAATATCGGGATTGGTTCATTCTTGGGGTTTCGAATGAATATACCCTTTAAAAGGCTTCTCGTGCATTGGAACTCCCATCTCTATCTTTGATGCATGGCATTCGAATTCACAATTAGTATATCCATGTAACCTTGTTTACATTCAAATTGGATTTGCCATCATATAGATATATTTGAGGGGGCCCAGCTAGGTACATGGATGAACATGATCATGTATCTACTTTGTGAACATCTCCTCCCAGCTGGGATTCATTTGTGAATAGGCTCCCTCCAAAAACCCCAGCCGACAAATCCATATATATACACACAATACCAAAGAAACTATACTCATCAAAAGCTTTCTTTTTGGGTAAGTATCAAAAGCCTTCTCTTGTACTTGGCCTAATCTATTTGTCATCAACAAATGGCCTCAAATTTGCTGAAAAATCTTTTCCTTTCCCTCCTAGTTGTCTTTGCTGCGTTTTGGGTTGCAAAAGCAAGTGATCCGAACATCTTATCTGACTTTGTAGCCCCAACAAATTTTACAAACATTGATGGAAATTACTTCACTTTCGTTGGACTTCGTGCAGTACTATTCAACAATACCCTACCAAACTTCAAGGTGACAAAAGCTACCATGGCAGAGTTCCCGGCTTTGAACGGCCAAAGCGTGTCCTTTGCCATTCTCCAATACCCTGCTGGTGGTCTTAACCCGCCTCACACCCACCCTCGCTCTGCAGAACTTCTGTTTCTTGTGGCGGGCAGCCTTGAGGTTGGTTTCATAGACACTACTAACAAGCTTTACAATCAAACTCTCCAAGTCGGGGACATGTTCATATTTCCTAAGGGACTTGTGCACTTCCAATACAATGCGGATACCAATGGAACTGCTACAGCTATATCTGCTTTCGGTAGTGCAAATGCTGGAACTATTTCAATCCCTACCAATGTTTTTACCACCGGCATTAATGATGTAATCCTAGCAAAGGGTTTCAAAACTGATGTTGCTACCATTCAGAAAATCAAGGCCAGTCTTGCAGTACCCAAGGCTTAATTAGTATTAATTTGTAATTCTTCTCATTATGTTTTGATTTGTATTGAGGAAATAAGGCGTACGTGGAGTATGGAATTGTACTACACAAAAAAAATATTATATATATTTTTTCTTTTGATAGGAAACCTCAAAATTTCATTAATAAAAGAGTTTACAGACATTTATCAAGCCAAACAGCATGAGAAATAAAGTCTGGACAATAGACATTCCACATTGAGATAATCTTAACATTCTAAGCATATCGGGCAAGAATATGAGCAACCCGATTACCTTCTCGATAAACATGTTGAAAATTGCAATCGACAAACACTTTGATCAACTTTCTTATTTCACTCAATAATGGTACAAACATGGCATTAGGAACCAATTCGTTGTTGAGCACCTGGACAACCATCAAGCAATCTGATTCCACAATCAGTCTTTGGAGTCCCATACTGGAACATAGCTGTAGAGCACGGAAAATAGCAGCATTCCAATGGCTTCAGCATTAGTCACTTCAAACTCAACCTTGCTTGCTATTGAAATCACCTAGCCCGCATCATACTTGAGCACCAAACCCACCCCTGCCTTATGAAGCTCACCAAAAATAGCACCATCCACATTTAGTTTTAACCAACCAGATGGAGGGGGCTTCCAATCATAAAACTCATACGTTTTTAGCTTAGGCAATTGTTTCAGATCAATGTAGGCTTTTAATAAGGATAAAGCATGATCAATTACCTGCTGAACTGCAACATATTTCTATTCACGTACCATTTGGTTTCTTCTCCACCAAAACCCCAAGCAATAGCAAGGAACACAACTAGCTCATCCTCCTGACCTTGCTCTAAAATTGCAAAAGCTACTTGCTGGATTGGTAGGTTTGCCTCGAGTTGTTGAATAAGAGGGACATATGAAGACCAGCTTAACAGCAGGGCAGTATAGTAAAGCATGAGTTGTATCCTCAGTTTTTTGATTACAAAAACAGCAGGAGCCTTCAACATTAACATGCTTTTTAAGAAGATTCTATCGGGATGGAAGAACCTCCTTACAAGCCCTCAACACAAAGACCTTTATCTTATTAGGAACTCTCATTTTTCACAGAGCCTTCCACAAAGATTGTTGTTTCCTTTCATTAGAACACTCCCCTCTACAGCCCTGTAATTGTATCTTAAAAAATGTGTAGCAGCTTTTCACACTAAATTTGCCACTCATTTCTTGGGACCAAATCATCTTATCTAGTTGCTCATTCGGGTAGATCATAACTTTCAAAATATCTGTAACCAAGCTTGGATTGGAGAGCTCGAAGCTGAGCTAGATTCAATCCTTTATGAACTGGATCAAATAACCAGTCAACAGAAGCTTCTCTAAAATCATCTGAAATTAAAACAGCTTCCTTCATCAAAGACTGATGGCCAAGAATCCAGGGATCTTTCCAAAGCTTAGTACATTTACCATCTCCTATTCTTCACCTTGACTCATCAACTTTTTAGCCTCCCAAATGCCTCGCCAGGTAAAAGAAGGTCTTATACCTAAGCCAACAGTTAAAAAATCCCCTTGGGGGAAATATTTAGCCTTGAATACTTTGTAAAGCAAAGAATCTATTTCATTCATCACCCTCCAACCTTGCTTGGCTAATAAAGCCAAATTGAACACACGTAAATCCTTAAAACCAAGTCCCCCTTTCCCTTTCGGTTCACACATTTTTTTTCCAACTCATCCAATGTATTCTCTTTTCATCATTTTTCTGGCCCCACCAAAACCTTGACATCATGGCTTCCAACTCAGAGCATAGACTATTTGGGAGGAGAAAACAGTTCATTGAATAAGTTGGGATTGAAAGGGCTACTGCCTTGAGCAAGATTTCTCTTCCCCCTGTGACAACATAGTCTCCTTTCAACCTTGAAGCTTTTTCCACACCCTTTGCTTTATCTCCGAGAATGCCTTAGTCTTAGATCGACCAACCACAGGAGGAAGGCCCAAATAGTTCTCATAATTCTACACTTTAGAGACACCCCATAGTTGCATTATCTCTACTTGTTTGTCCCTTGGGACGTTGCCACTAAAAATCATTGCAGTTTTCTCCATGTTAATTTTCTGGCC
>QEOT01006549.1:49327-60983 GCA_003123785.1 Pterocarya stenoptera
AACCCCATTCAATTCGGTCATACGCTTTAATCATATCAAGCTTGAGAGACATGTAACCTTTTTTTCCTTTCCTCATCATTTTTAAATAATGGACTAACTCATAAGCTACTAGAACATTGTCGGAGATGAGATGGCCAGGAACAAATGCACATTGAGAATCTGAAATGATACCTGGCAGTACATTCTTAAGTCTATTAGCATGACCTTCGAAATCAACTTATAAATCACATTGAATAGACTAATGAGTCTATATTCAGCCACTTTAATAGGGTACTTCTTTTTAGGAATCAAATAAATAAATGTATGATTCAATGAGGTGGGAACAATGCCAGAATGCAACACTTCTAGAACAACAGTAGAAACTGACTTACCCAGAGTAGGCCAATAGTTTTGAAAAAACAAGGGAGCCATGCCAATAGGACCTAGTGTAGTAGCTTGTTCCATTTGCTTCAAGGCTACATATACCTCAGCGTCAGAGTAAGGCTTGGTTAATTCCTCATTCATCTCATTTGTCTCTCTTCCTGCCAAAGCCCCCAAAAAATCACTAGTCCATTGCTGAGTTGATGCTGAAAACATATTCCTAAAATATTCAATTATCAATTGATCTCTTTGTTAACTGCCACTCCCCAACCTCATTCTGCAGCTTGCCAATTAGATTCTTTTTTTTTTTCCTGTGAGAGGCCTTTGAATGGAAAAATTTTGAATTTTGATCCCCCTCTCGCAACCACAAGACTTTAGCTCGCTGCCTCCACATAACCTCATCCCTTTCTAACCATCTGTGGACCTCTTCCCTGGCATCTTCCTGGTCTTCTTTTCTTAGACCCATTGGATCACACTCTTGCATCAACTAAAGTCGATCTTTGGCCTTCTTCAACTGTCTCTGGACATTCCCAAAGTCCATACGATTCCAAGCTTGAGGTCTTTTACCACAGTCCCCAATTCTTAGCATCAAGTCTTTCATTGTGCTTCTACCATTGGAAAGGTTCCAAGTATCATGCACAATGCTATCACAACCTGGTTCCCCAATCCACATGGCTTCAAATCTGAACACTCTTATCTTTTCTCTTCTCAACTTGAATAACTTCAGTTTCCAAATAAATGGGAATATGGTTTGAGTATGCCACACCCCCATGAACAACATCAGCTTGTGGGAACAAAGTCCACCATTGTTGATTGCTGAAAAATCTATCTAGGCATTCACACACTCTTGTTTCTGGATCTCTCCCATTACACCAGGTAAATTTAGGGCCTCAAAAACCAATATCCCTAAGAAAACATGCATCAACAACCTGTTTAAAATCCCCCATCTGACTTTGCAATCTATCCCTCCCCCCTAATTTCTCATGATGGAACAGAATCTCATTAAAATCGCCAAAAACCAGCCAAGCCTCATCATCATTTTGACATAAAGAACGAATTAAATCCCATGATCTATGTCTATGACTAGCATCAAGATTACCATAAATACCCGTTATAACATACTTCAGAGGACTAGATCCATCCTTTTTAACACATGCATCAATATGGTACTTAGAGTAATTCAGAATTGAAAGATTAATCTCCCTCCCCCATAAGAATGCAAGTCCCCCATTTCTCCCCTCGCTATCAACAACTAAACAATTAACAAAACCAAGCTTAAATTTGCACCGTTCAAAATCACATACCTTCAAACGTGTTTCTTGGAGGAACACTATATCGGGAGCTTCCTTCTTGATGAGATCGCGAAGGACCCGAATGCCTCATGGGTTCCCAAGCCAACGTGCATTCCAACTGAGGCATTTCATGGCTCTCGGCAGTGTTGGGACCCAGCCTCCGCCATTGAAAATCATGAGCTGACTCCGAATCATCATTCAGAGGAGGAGACACCATCGTCCGCTTTGAGATTCGAATCGCAGCTCCATCATCCTCCACCTTCACCTTACATTTGCATGCTGAAGAAGAAAGTTGCAGGGAATCAGAAATTGAAGGCTTTGGTTTGTTAAGAATGGATAACCGTTTCCGTTTATTCCCCTCCAACACCTTGTTAAGCCTTGGCCCATTTGGGTCCTCCTGAAACTCAAATCTCATGGGTACTAGCTCATCAACAGGGCCTTTTAAGCCCACTACAGGGTCTTCAATTGCGTTCTCCAACCCCACTAAAACAACATTCTGAGAAACCGTGGGTCCCTCGTACACTTTCATCAATTCGTGCATATCAGCAATAACTGTTTCCTTATCATCCGCCTTCTGGCACTCATTAATAATCGCTGGATTCAAGGGATTTAACGTTCGCATGTCTTGGGATAACGCCTCCTTAGATGCCGCCATAACTCCCAAAACAGCTCCCTGATTTTCGCCCTGATCTGAGATAGTGTCACCTTCCTTCCTTTTGGGTTCCATCAAAGGTTCAATCGGAGTACTACTACTAGCTTCTTGGAACACCTCTCGACGAGGCCAACGTCTCATGGTTTGTGATCCATCACGTAACCAATTGCCATAAGGGAAACTATCCAACTCTACACTACTCTGAAGCCTTGCCATTTTTCACACTCCAAATGGCCATGGTTAAGAGACCACAGCAATAACAAAAATTGGGTAACCATTCATAAGAAAATCGAATCCACACATGTTCCACAAGGCCAATATTCACCATCTTTCCACGTAACAGAGGTTTGGAAATGTCAATGGAAATCCTCACACGCAAAAACTCACCCCAAGCCATTTCTCCTTTGTCTATATCCAATCCAATGACTCTACCAATCAGACTCCCCATATACTCATTCTGAGCTATGAAAGGAAAATCATGCAACGTAACCTAGAAAGACGCCTTAGTGAACTTAAATTGATGGACTTGTTGATGGCCTTCAACTTCATTGACCAACACCAAATGTTTATCGAAAGACCAAGGACCATCTTTAATGACTCGTTCCTTTTCACGTTCTTCATCAAACTCGATTAACATGATAACCAAATTCAGATCTCTAAACTTGATATCCCTGACTGGTCTCCATGCTCTCCTCATCGTAGATTTGAAGGCCTCCAGATTATAGTGGCGTTCAGTAAGACGCTTGACTAACAAACATTTGCCACCGCACAGAACAACATCTTGCAACCTCCCCACATTGACTAGAATCTCTTCACTCTCCATTTCCGTGAGAGAGAGTTTCTTGTACATTTCCTCTAGATTTACCTCCATCGAGCCCCTTTCCAACCCACCCAACCGACGTCGCCACAATGAAACAGGAAAACTGAGCACCTATACTAAGATAGGAAAAGAGCCTCTACATAGGGAAACCCTAGGAGAGGGGACCAAGATCTAGGTTACATTATATATATGTACTTTCGCCAATGTATGTGTTGTATTTTTATTTACATGTATTGAATTAAGTTTTTGGAAATATTCATACACTACAATGTGGTTTCTTATAAATGATGACCAGGTTCAATATGGTTTGCATAGAATTGTTAAGAAATATTGACAGTTGCCATATATTGATAGTTGCCATATTTTTTAGATTCTCTATCACCAGAAAATTAGTCACCTTAATTCTAGGAATCTATCTAATTTGTATAATTAGTCTACTTACTTTTAATATATGTTTCCATACTTAGTCTGATCCTTGTAATTAGTTCCATAATTTTATAATTATAAAATCATTCCCTTACATACAAAGTTTCCATACAAAGTTAGCCTTATGTGGCTATACATATGTAACGTTCCTCATTGTAAAAATCAAGTTATGTGAATGAAAGTTTGAATATTTCTCAATTTTAACATGGTATCAGCCTAATCGATCCCTACCCCTTGCCAATATAGCCAACTCCTTGCTCGCGTCGTCGTCCTCCACCACTTCCTCGAATCCTTCAACTCACTTCGTCGATAATACACTTTCTCATTCCTTCTCTAGTTTTTCCTTCGATTGCCACCACCACTGGGTGGTGGATACTGGTGCAAGCCACTATATGTCCTACCGATGTGATGCCTTTAGCGACTTGAGGAGTATTGTCTCCGAGCACAACGTACAACTCCCTAATGGCCAAGTTGTTCTCGTCGAAGGGATAAGAACCTATGTTCTCTCTCCCTCTCTCATATTACATAATGTCTATTTTGTCCCTAATTTCTCTTTTAACCTTTTGTCAGTTTCCCAAATTACCCTTCATAACTCCAGTATCATTTTATTCTCATCTAACACTTGTTTATTTTAGGATCCACAATCGATAAGGCCGATTGGAGCGGGTGATCTTTGCAATGAGCTCTACGTGTACCGGCTTGAATCTTCTCTTGCTTTAGCTACCTAATCTACTGTCAATAAGACCTTATGGCATCAATGGCTAGGTCATCCTTCCCATTTTATTATTCCTAGTCTTTTTAATTCTCCATGAATTCTTTCTGATTGTGATGTTTGTGTTCGATCTAAGCACACCCAATTACCTTTTTCTATTAATGCAAATAAAAGTGTTTCTCTTTTCTATCGCATTTTTTGTGATATTTGGGGTGGCTATCATACTTCTTCTCTGAGTGGGGCTCACTATTTCCTCACCATTGTTGATGATTTCTCATGCACTACTTGGATGTACCTAATGCATTTTAAATCTGAAATTTTTACTCATTTAACGCATTTTTTTGCTCTTGTCCAAAATCAATTTAATACTATTGTTCAAATTATTCATACAAATAATGGACAAGAATTTCTTTCTCTTCAATTTCAAATTTATCCTCAAAATCATGGCATAATTCATGAATGTACCTGTGTTGAAACTCTACAATAAAATGACGTTGCAGAACCTAAACATAGGCACCTTCTAAATGTTGTTCATAGTCTTCGTTTCCAAGCACGCCTCTTTAAAATTTTGGGGAGATTGTGTCATCACCGTTGCATATCTCATTAATTGTACCCCTAGTCGCATTCTCCAGAATAAGTCACAGTTTGAAATTCTTTTCAATAAAACACCTAGCTATGATTATCTTCGTGTATTTGGGTGTCTTTGCTATGCACAAACCCTTTGTGCTTACCGCGACAAATTTTCCCCCCATACCACTAAATATGTTTTTCTTGGCTATCCCAACACTCATAAAGCTTACAAACTCTACAATCTTGACACTCATTCCATTTTTTATTCTCGTGATGTCACCTTCCATGAACACCACTTTCATTTCCAACATTTTCTTGCTTCCTCTCATTCTCATTCTCATCCTATCCTTCCACTGCCTGTCCCTGAAACTCCTATACCATCTCCTCCATCTCCATAAACTCTTCTCTTGACTCACCCAAGCCTCCTCTCTCCTCACCTCCGTCTCCTCCTATCTCTCATCCTCACCAAACCATCACTTGGCCCATCTATTTTCATGACTATGTTTGTCCTACACTCTACACGGAGCCCACAACATCTTCACCAGCTACACAGGCCTTAGGTACTGCTCACCCTTTGTTTGTTTTTCTTTCATATTCTCATTCTTCTCCATCTCATCTCACTTTTTTAACTGCTCTAACCACTTTTGTTGATCCTTCCTGTTATTCTAATGCTATCCACCACTCTAATTGGCGTGAAGCAATGTCTGCTGAAATTCGTGTTTTGGAGGATAACTCCATTTGGATTCTTGAGGCACTTCCCCTCGGTAAAAAAATCCATTGGTTGTAAATGGGTTTTCAAAACTAAGCTCAAGGCCAATGGCTCTATTGAAAGGTACAAAGCTCTGTTGGTTGCCAAGAGTTTCACTTAGGTTGAAGGCTTTGACTATCATGAGACATTTGCATCGGTTGCCAAAATGACCACTGTTCGCTACCGCCAAACATTGGGTCATCCATCAACTCGACGTCAACAATGCCTTCTTACATGAAGACCTTAATGAAGAAGCCTACATGACACCACCACCCGGATATTGCATAAAAGGGGAGACCTGTGTCTGTAGGCTTCGAAAATCTCTCTATGGCCTCAAACATGCCTCACGCAATTGGTTTTTTAAACTAACATTTGTGCTTCTTGATGTAGGTTCCATCAGTCTCAGGCCGATCATTCTTTATTTACTCTTATTATCTCCACCAGCATTACTCTTGTTCTTGTTTATGTTGATGATATCTTGGTTACTAGTAACGATATCTCTCAGATCGAGGTTTTCAAAAGACTCATCTCCACCCATTTCAAAATCAAAGATCTTGGTTCTTTGAAATATTTTCTCGGACTTGGAGTTGCTCGCTCTCACAAAGGTATCTTTCTCAATTAGTGCAAATATGCTTTTGATATTCTTTTTGACAGTGGACAATTTGGGGCCCGCACTGACCCTTTTCCTATGGAACAACACTTGAAACTCAGCACTGAAGACGGCAATCTCTTCCCTGATCCTTGCACTTACAGACGCCTAGTTGGCCAACTCATCTATATGACCATCACCCGACCTGACATTGTCTATGCAGTCAGTATGCTCAGTTAGTTCATCCATGCTCCTCTAGTTCCTCACATGATTGCCGCTACTCATGTTCTTTGTTACATCTTAGGCAGTCTAGGCCAAGGCATTTTTTTCTCTTCCTCTAGCAGAATGCATGTCACATCATACATTAATTTTGATTGGGCTAGCTGTCCCACCGCCCATCGTTTCACCACCGGATATTTCATTCATTTAGGGACTAGTCCAATCTCAACGTGACATCTTCTATTAGTTGTCCATATCACGCCCAACAATCCTCATTATTGTTTACAACATTAATAATAGAGCGTCCCCTTCAAAAGTGATAGAAGAGAAGTTGAGTTCAACACATAATTTCATTGCTCTCCATAAAGCCCAAATTTCTGCTATCACGAGGTGTGCAACATCTTGCTTATTCATGCATGGAGAGGCCAAGATCTCTCCCTGAGAATCTCCTATAACAACAATCCCTGCACCCATTCTCTTGTTTTTTATTCATATACAGCATCCCAATTCACTTTTATGTCACTTCTAGGTGGAGGTTTCCATCTTGCAATGCACCTATCTGTACTCCCAATAACCTTGAGCCTCACTGAGCTGCTTTGTACCTACTTAAATTCCTCAAGGCTATCCCTTGGTTGTTTCACCACCACTATGGGGCTAGAGAAAATTTTCTCAAAAATAAATTTGTTTCTTCTAGTCCATAGCCTCCTCATGATGGATGTCACAACTTCCAAATCATCTTCCTGTAGATTCTGAGTCAACTTCTCCCACACATTTAGGAGATCATCTTCACTACTGGACCATTTTTACGTAGGGATCATCAAGACTGCCCACACATCAGATGCAGCAACACAACTCCACAGGGTATGGTAGATTGATTCCTCTTCTCTTTCACAAGTAGAGCACATGGGATTCTTGATGATTTTCCTCTTAGTCAAGTTCACTATTTTAGGTAGGCAGTCTTTGATGGCTTTGCAAATGAAGGTCTTAACCACCCCTTGGATATTCATGCTTTAGATAGCTCTCTAGCACTCACTCCCCACTAAGCAACATGAAGCTTCACCTTTCTCTCATCTTTTTCAACTCATATGCAAATGATATGTGCTTTTGACATTGAACTATCAATTCTTTGTGTGCCCCTAGATTAGCTTCTCATGTTGCGCAGACGGACTGAAGGGTATATTACAAACCAACTCAGCTTCCTCTTCAACCAAAGTATTTCTAAGAACCTCTACTTTCCAATAGCCCATTTCTGCATCTATAAACTCCTTAACTCTAAAGTTACTATCAAAGTTCTTCATAGGTGATTGCTAACAGAAAGTAGGAGGCCTTGGGATCGATTTATCACCCCAAATTTTAATGTCTTTAACATTCTCTACGCTTCAGATGAGTCCCTCTCTAAGTAGATTTAGGGCTCCCCACAAGGTCCTGCAGATCATAGAAGGTCCTGAGCCTAGATTTCCCTACAATTAACTACTATGCTTGATGTACTTTTCCTTTAAGATCGTTGCTGCTAAGGAGGTGGGGTTTCTCAAAATCCTTCAGTACTACGTTGCAAGTAGAGCTTGATTAAAGCTCTCCAAGTTCTTGAACCCAAGTCCTCCAGAGTCTTTTGCTTCTCCCATTCTACACCAGCTGCACCATTGCATCTCCCTATTATCTTACTTATACCCCCACCAGAATCTAGCCATCATGGCTAAGATTTCTCTACACAACTTAACACGCAATTTGATTACTTTCATATGGTAATTTGGGATCACTTGAGTCACTGTCTTGAGAAGTATTTCCTTACCCGAGGGGGAAAGAAATTGGTTCTTCCAATTATTTATCCTCTGCCACACCTTGTCTTTAGGACCTCAAAAGGTATTGTATCTGGATATTCCTACCATAGTTGGAAGTCCCAGATATTTCTCATAGCAGCCACTGACTCTTACCCTCACCTCTCTTTGATTTAACTTTTGTTCTTGTACCTTAGTGTTTGAGTTGAAGAAAATGGAAGTTTTCTGTTTGTTAAGGCATTGCCCATAAGCTTTCTCATACAATTCAAGTAAGCCATTGATTCTCTTCCATTCCTCCAACTTAGCCTTGCAATCGAGACACAATCATTAGCAAATAAGAGATGTGTTAGTTTAGTTCCTCCCCTCACCACGAGCACCCCCTAATGAAGTCATTCTGCTCAAAGTAGTTAATCAGGTTACTCAAATCTTCTGCACGCAGCAAGAACAAATAAGGTGATAAGAGATCACCTTGCCTTAACCCCCTATAAGGTCTGAAAACCCCACTTGGTTGTTCATTTATCAACACTTTGATAGTAGTGACACCTTTCATTACCAAGGCAACCCATCTGTTATCAAACCCCAATCTTCTCATAACTTCTTCCAAATAAATCCATTTCATCCTGTCATATGCCTTTGACATGTCTAAGTTCATGGCCATACTCCCATCTTTCTCATTCCTCCTCTTCTTCATAAAATGAAGGGCCTCAGAGTGTAACAACCCGAACCAATATTATTAGGGATGAAATAGGAAAAAAAAATCTAATAAATAAGTTTAATGGGTCGTATAGGAATAACCCACGTAAAGTTATTAGATTTTATGGGCCATATTGGATACGCTACGAGTTATTATTAGGATTTAGTTAAGCCCAAAGGAGAAAAATCTTATTTTAAAGTCGTTAAGGTTAGTTGAAAATTTTAGAGGAAATTAATGAGCCAATTTCTTAGAAACCCACTTAAAATTTTTGAATTTTTGGCCATGAAATGACCCAACCGGTTAGGCCCAATGTCGGTTCTCTAAGTCATGTAAGTCTCCACCTTCCACTAGGATTCACATCCCAATGGAATTCTCTTCCAATAGGGATACAACTCTACAAGCCATCTTCCCATTAAAACTCTTTAACCAACTGTCTTCTCAAACTCTAAACCATACACATCTCCAACTTCCACAAAAATGCATGCCCCAATAGAACTCTCTTAGGCTGCGTTTAAATGTTGAGCTGAGTTAACCTCTATGTAAATAGTAATGAGTTGAGGTGGAGTAAGTTTTGTGGGGTCTACCTAAGATGCTTTTAAATATGTTTGGATGTTAAGATGAGTTTAGATATATTTATGGGAAGTTGAAAAAGGTTATGGATCCTGCGTATAAAGAAGTGTTGAATTGAAAAGGGTTGTGAGTCCCATGTGTAAAAAGGTTTTAAGTTGATATAAGTTTAGTAATTTTAGAGTTGGGTATTTGAATGTTAGACTCAGCTTAAAATTAGACTGAACTGAGTTGATCTTTGTTGTGTCTATCAACCAAATGGAGCCTTACAATTTTACAAATCATCTTCACATTAAAACTCTTAAACCTACTCTTTCTATATGCTCAAGCCTCATGCACTTTACGTGTGTCCCATTCTTCTTCGAGCCTCAGTGTAGCTTCTGTTTACCCAAAACCACGCAGATTACCTCCAGTCCATCAGCAACCCGATGGCCCTGCCTTAGCTACCAAGACCACCACAGCCAAATCAACACACGACAACCCTTCCCTCTCACGAAACCACCTGCCCACCAATGCCAAAGCCACGATAGCTACGTACATCACTACCAAACTACAGGAAAGCCACCAAGCCCCTCCACACATCAACCTCACACGACAAACCGAGCACCATCACAGCCTCCACTGAGTCACTGTGTGCTCATCCACCTCCAAGAACCAAACCGTAAAACACCACCATGGTAATGCTCAGCCACCTGAAACCAACTACACGAACAACCCCATTTCACACCACTAACTGTGCATTAGCACCCGAAAGCTAAGCCAACCACCGTCGCACATCCTCTTCCTCCACGCCAACAACCTTCATGCATCCAACCTCACACGACAAGCTCTGTTTTTTCTCCTCAAAACATAGCACTTCCTCCCCCACCATGACCCACAAAAACTCCAAGCCTCCACATCTCAGTTGATGGTGGAAGTTGTCAGCGTTTGGTCGATATTGCACAGTGAGTCTCCATCACCTTAGCACCCCCATGCATAGCCCTCAACTCTTTCGGTAATCTCTCTCTTTATGTTAGTTCTCTCTTTACCTCTCGGTTATTATACCACAGACCATAGTACACACATTTTACTCTTCCTTTCGCCAGATTAAGCCATCTAACTATCTATTATTCAAGTACTTATAGAAACCAACCTGTTAAATTTGAAAGGACGATGCTTTAGACCTTGAGACTTAAGTCAAATTATTTAAATATTGTGATTAGTGATTTTAGGTCATGGATTATGGGGTTACTAATTATAACAACCTGTAGATAAATTTAATTAAGTTTGCAAACACTAAAGTTTTAGCGTTGATATAGTGGAGAAACCAATAAAAGAATTAATCATGAAATTTTTGGAGAAATTATATGAAAATGAAAGTATTTTGGTGAGTGAATATATTTTAAGATTTTGAGGAGTTTAGGCTTGAGGGAAATATAGATTATTTTAGTATCTCAAGCTTTTATTATGAAGTACTTGATAAATTAGAAATTTATCGTAAGTTACATATATTTTTTAGGTAATCAGCTTCGTCCCGGAAACATTGGATTAGCACTATGTGGTAAGTAGTATGATTATATCCTTATATGTATGTATGATAAACGACATGTATTTTATAAAAGTATTATGCATATACACCTTCCATTGGAAGTTCCTTTTCATGTACCCAAGTCATGATTAATTTGTAAATATCATGATTTAATGCATAAGTTTCGTGATAGTTGCAAAACATGCCTAAAATATTTTTTGAAAATCCATTATTTATGTTAAGATTTATGCATTAAAATATTTATGAAAATT
This sequence comes from Pterocarya stenoptera, assembly GCA_003123785.1. NCBI lineage: Eukaryota > Viridiplantae > Streptophyta > Magnoliopsida > Fagales > Juglandaceae > Pterocarya > Pterocarya stenoptera. The sequence continues at coordinate 60,531 of QEOT01006549.1, forward strand.
CATGATTTTATGAAAGGAGTTATGCATCGAAAGATTTATGAAAAATCATAATTTGATGTGAGTATCACGATATTTTATGAAAGAATGTGATTTCATTTGACATCTATGATATGACAAGTATGCAACTATGATTATGATGAAGTATAAATGATAAGATACGTAACGGCCTATGTTATGATATGAAGATGGTACCATTGGTTATGTACATATTGCATTGCCATGTTGTACATGTTGGTAGTACACCCAGTGTATCTTCCTTATGTATGGATTTTACAACCCACGGCTACGGGCAGAATCAGAATCTACTTAGATTTGCTAATCCTAACTTACGAGGGTCAACAGAGGGTATCAATCTATGACAAGTGAAAGACAAGTTCATATTCATAATATTTACGTATGTATTTATGAGTATGCATATTTTCCAAAAAACTTTATGTTTATTATGTTTACTGT
>QEOT01006549.1:83271-106203 GCA_003123785.1 Pterocarya stenoptera
AGATTAAATACATGTTAAATGATTCCCTAGTAGAATTAGTCTAACATCTGACTTGTGGACTTCTAACAAAGCTTTATTGAGAATGTTCCATAGAGTATATGAATGTTCGGAGCAAAATGTCATCTCTTTTCATGGAATATACTTCTTCTAGTGCTCCCACAATGACATGTTCTACCACAACTTCTGATAGCACTATTAGTAGAGTGGAAAGTTAGTCTTCATATAATAATGATTTATTATAGGTAATATCAAATAATATTTTTAATTTAATGATTTATATTATATTGTTGTTTCATATCACATATTGGTTTGAAATATTTTTATTTATTTTTTGTGTACAGGAATTTGATTCATTTAGACCTGATGATCATTCTGCCCATATGAGAAAAAGTCAATTGGATCTTTACTTGGATGAACCTAGGGCAGATAAAAATGCAAAGATTGACATTCTTTCCTTTTGGAAAGGAAATGAATTTCGTTATCCTGATCTTGCTTATATGGCTCGTGACATTTTGAGTATTCCAGTTTCTATAGTTGCATCTGAATCTACTTTTAGTGTTGGTGGGCATATCATTGATCAGTTTAGGAGTGCACTAAAAGTAGATATTTTTGAAACATTAGTCTGTATTAGAGATTGGTTATATGGCGAAAAGCAAGGTAATATTGTGTTTATTTTATTGAATAAATGATTGTAATTTTTCAATACAATAATATTATTTGATAACTTTATTCATATCTTTTTTTTAATAGAAATACAAAAAGAAGTTCAATTGGACGAGTTAACCGAAGATGTAATAGAGTTGGAGAATAACAAGGGCAAGGACTTGGAGGGCGCTCCACCTCCATCTTCAAGTTCTAAATTTGCTTAGATTTATGTTTTTATTTTTTGGAATTGTAACATTAATATATTTACTATATGTGTTTTGTTTATTATATTTGGAATGTAATTTTAATATGTTATTACAATGTGTGTGGATCATATTTGTTTAGATTGTAATTGTAGACTTGTAGTTAATTTTTAATTTTTTATAAATATTATTTATATTTAAATATTTATATAAAATCAATCAGGTCAAACGGGTCGTGTCGTGTCGTGTCGTATCGTGTTTGTTCAACCCATTAACATAAACGGGTTGAAACGGAACTGGTCGTGTCGTGTCGTATCAATTTATTTCTGATTCAGTTAACGTGTCATAACGGGTCATGTTGTGTCAACCCGTTATTTTACCGTGTCGTGTTCGTGTTTAATTTTTTGACACAAAACCCTTAACAAGTCGTGTTCGTGTTGACCCATTAATTGTAATATACATACTTCGACACGATACGAACACGATCCGTTAACACGATTTGACACCCCTAGAACTTGCGGAGTTATTTACGAAAAAAATGAGTATTTTAGATTAGTTGAAGAAAACCATTTTTGTAGCTGTGAATTATCCCGTCAACAAATATGATTCGGTGTTTGTGCAAAAATTATTGTAAGTTGAAATATTAATTAATAACATGATTTTACTCCATCTATTCATACCCAGATTAATTACTAAAAGGAAATTATTTCATATAACATTAATCAAAGTTGAGATAAACAAACGTTATATATGAAAAACAGTGAGTGCAGTAGTAGACCTTCGAAGCTTAATTATTCAAGAAAGAACAAAAATTAAAGAACAATGAAATGTCATAAGCAGAGGAAAACAAATGATCAGATGTCATAAAATAGCAGCTTCTACTGGTAATGAATTCCATCCATGCTCAAGGTTTAGGAGCAAGGCCAGCCTTAAGAGCTTGGATGGTGGCAACATTGCTCTTGAAGGATTTAGCCAAGACATTATCATCAATGCCAGTGATGAACAAGGTGTTGGGAATTGAAACAGTTCCAGCATTTGCACTCCCAAAAGCTGAAATTGCTACAGCTGGTGTTTGTGCAGCATTATAGTGGAAGTGCACAAGTCCCTTGGGAAACACGAACATATCACCCGCTTGAAGTGTTTGTGTAAAGAGCTTGTTGGTTGTATCAACAAATCCCACTTGAAGGGAACCCTGAACCAAGAAAAGGAGCTCAGCTGAGCGAGGATGAATGTGTGGTGGATTGGTTGTGCCATTTGCAAACTCCAATACAGCATAGGAAACACTCTGTCCATTGAGTGCTGGGAATTCAACCATGCTTACTTTCAACACCTTAAAGGTCGTGGGAGGGTCTGACTCGATAAAGGAACGCAAGCCAGTAAATGTGAAGAAATTTCCATCAATCGTGGTGGCATTTTGGGGGACTATAAAGTCGGTGAGGATATTAATTTGGATCTCCGGCTATTGCCATTCCGATGATGGAAGATAAAGAAACTAGTAGCGAGAAGAATTTCAGGAAGAAATTTTTAGAGGCCATGGAAGAGATAACTTGAGTTGATCAGATTGAAGTGATGGATTGAGTTGCTTAGACTAGAAAAGATCAACGGCTGTATTTATAAGGGTTTTGCTCCTATAGATCAATCTGCAGGCCTTTCAGATTATTACATGAATTAATATAGACACGGAAACTACGAAGTAGTGGTTTTTGATCTTGTAGCTGGAAATGTATAGCTTTGTCAATTGGGTTGTACAAGACAACAAGTGTTGGTATTTTTTAATAAATAGAGTTTTTTGTAACCTTTTTTTTAGTGCTATTACGGTAGCATTAGAAATTGAGAAAGGTTATTGTTGATGTCGTATTTTGCGGGCATGGGCAAATCTCCGTGATCAGTGCCACGATGCGAAGAATTTGGAGTCCCTAGCGGTGTTCTGGTGCGGCTGTACAGTGGCGATTCTTACGTTCATGGTGGCGAGTAAAAAATGAATGCAGTAAAAAGGTTGACACCTTACGTAGTTCGGCAATATGCCTACGTCCATTGGGGTTTTGGGAGGGAAATCTCCTCTATAATATATCTGTTTACAATCATTTATGGAACCTCATATCTCACTGTACAAAGAAAGTTGGAGCTCCCTTCAATCCTCTATCCTCTACTCTTCTGTGTATTATCTTTGTTCGTTCCCGTCCCTTCATTTTCTCTCTATCCATCCCTCAATTAGTTCTCCTTCTTCTATATCCATCCTCTTTCTATCCGTCATCTGTCCTCTCCCATTTATACATTTGTCTGACCTTTCATTGTTCATGCCAGCCTGCCATGAGTTGGCTAGTCTCCCTTGCGTGCACACCTCTCCTTCTCCCTTTGATATCTGCTCCCCCATATCTTCCTGGTCTCTACCCTGACATTTGCAGCCCCTATATCTCTTTTTGTCTCCCTTTTCTCTCTTGTGATATTTTAGTGGACTGGGCCCAATTTATGGGCCATGGATATTTTTCCCCCAACAGTCATTAACGTGGTTTTATTCCTAATCCGTTAATAGCTTTAATGGTTCAAGATTTAATATATGTTACAGAGTTAGCTACGTTTTTTTTAAAGAAAAAATTATGTTTGACCATTGCGGGGTTGAAACGTTTTTTATCATTAGTTTTGTCACTTTATTTCTTACCGGCATTCTGGGCTCATGTGTTAATTGCTAAGCCGTTTTATTTATATTAATTTGGGTGTTTTATTATTATGATTGCCCAGTTCCGAATCTCTTGTTGAATAGAAAAGTTGGCGTACACAGTATGGAACTTCCAAAAGGTTGTTTGTTTATGTTTGTCAATTACTTCATTAAGGAATATATTTTTATTTTAAATTTGTTATTAAGAAAGATTTTCAGGCATACTCGTTTCTTTTCCAAATAGAAACATTGGACGGCACCAGCCTTCTCGTTTCTATGGACAGAGCTTTATGAGCATATGCTCGCAGCTGCAGGTATTTGTCCATGAATTGGATCCATGAGAACAATGTTGCTGATCAACCAACCAGAGAACCCATACATATCAAAAGCCTTTTCTTGTACTCAGCCTCTCTCCTTTTCATCAAGAAATGGCCTCAGCATGGCTAGTATATTCTGTTTTTTCCCTTCTAGCTAGCTGGCTGTCTTTGCTACTTTTTGGGTAGCAAAAGCAACTGATCCAAATATCTTATCCGGCTTCATAGCCCGGACGACTTCTACAAACGTCGATGGAAACTATTTTACATGCATCTAGTGGGTGGCGTGGAACATTTTCCCAAAATATCCCACCAAATTTCAAGGTTACACAAGCTAGCTGGCTGCATGCATGGTAGAATTTCCGGCTCTAAATGGCCATCTAGTTGGTTTCGTAGATACCAGTACTAACGAGCCTTACAATCAGACTCTCCAAGTTGGGGACAAGTTCATATTTCCTAAAGGACTTGTACATGCATGATTTCCAATTTTCCAGTACAGTGTCGATGCCAACTGAACCAACAGCTATATGTGCTTTCGATCGGTAGTGCAAATGCTGGAACCATGTCTCCATGCTAAGTCTTTCAAATCTGATACTGCTACCATTCAAAAGATCAAGGCCTAATACTTCAGAACTTTAAATGATTTTTATAATTTTTATAACAAATAAGTAGTTGGAGTACTATTAATAATACTTTATGTTGTAACAAGTCGATTAGTGGAAAGGAGACAAATGAGAAATTATTAGTGGGAAAGATTTGACGGGAAAATCTTAGAGGCAAAAGAATAGAATCTGTATATGGTATTTTAATGATGGTACTTAATTATCCGGTGATCAGTTTTATAGGCTTAAAAGAAGGGCTTTTCTTTAAATAATATGTCGTGGATTTGGATCCCTAAAGTTTATATTCGGACACATAAAGTAGGAGGGATTAAATACATGAAGTAGGTCTTATTAGAACATCTATTGAGTACGTAATGTCATTTGAGAAATTGACTCGGATAGCTATAAATGTTGTTGGACTTTCTTCATGTCTATCTCTCACTAAGCCTTAGAGTTCGGACCAAAAAACATAGGGAATCTAAATGAGCCATGTATTATCGATCCATATATAATTTAGTTATATGGATATGGTGATATTTGATGGATTGATTGGTACTAGTATGTTGTCATCGATCACAGATATATTTAAAGAAGTGTTGATTTTGACAAAGGATGCAAGTGACCATTTAGGAATACGTGGGTGTATGAAATTGGGAGATAAGAAGACATTATTTTATTAAAGTGTGGCAAGACTAGTTTACTTAATAGCTATTGAGCTGGATTAGACTTGAGAGTGATATATATAAGAGGTCTTAACTACTTTAGGCATTTTGATGAAGTTATCAGAGTGCATAACAAAAGCATGTTAACTAGTAATATAATGGTTGAGTAAAATTTAGTGAGGATGTTGAGAAATTAGTTGTGACTTAAGATTGCTTAGGAATAAAATTTACAACTATACATTCCATTGGAGTTGATTGTGCTACTCTATGCATTTATGGTTATTAATATTTGAGATTAGAAGAGACTAGTAGGGGAGTTCAGTAGATCATTCGAAGTTGAGGCTTAGGCGTCAACAATGGGCAACGTAATCTAATTCATGATGTAAGAATCATTATGATCCATGGGTGTTGTAGGAAATGTCGAAATGTCTTTAAGGAACCGAAGATTTTGGATTGCATGGTCTACCTTAGGATTTTAGATGTGATGTGCTATTGCAAGAACCTATGGAGGTAGTGTAAGATTTTTTACTCCATAAGTCCATCGGGTTTAGTTATAGCCTATAGGCACGTAAAGCAAAATTTCGAGGATGAAATTCTTGTAAGGGGGGAGGATGTGAGGCCCAACCCAACCTAGGCCCTAGAATCATTGAACCCAGCCCAAGCCCTTCACATACCCAAGCCTAGCCCTCATATGCCCAAGACTCAAAACTACGTCATTTTGTGAAAATCTCTAATTTCCTTTCACCTCTCAATTCTCGTTCTCTCTCTATCTCCCTCTCTCTCTCTCTCTCTCTCTCTCCCTCCCTCCCTATCAGCTTCTCACCCTTCTCTCTCCCTGTCACCTTTTGCCTTCCTATTTTTTGTTGCTCACCATGTCGTGAACGACCACTGTAAACCTCCCATAACTGATAAGCTCCTCTCTCTACATCTCTATCTCCAACAACCCCTGTCTCTCTCATTCTTTATGAGTTGCCAATGTCATTGCCCGTCCCGACCATGAGCATGCTACCGATAAGCCTTTTAACCTTTCGTCTACCTTCGTTTAATCTCTTGGCGCCACTCTTCTCCCTGATATTTATTTCCCTTTCTCATTCTCTTTTTCTTTTTCTCTCTATTTGGTCTCCATCGCCATCGCTTTCCACACTCACACCACTGTAGATCCTCCACCTCCAACTCCCTCTCTTTCCACTTCTCTCTCTCTCTCTCTCTCTTCCTCTCTCAAGAAGCTCGGTCCCTTATGGGTTCAAAAACCATAACCCCAACTGCCACCATCAGCCATCTGTTGCCATTGTCTGACATTGAGACCAAGTTGGTAAGCCTCTCGGTCATTTACACTCTCTAGTTTTCTCCCCCTCTCTTCCTGTCTGTATCTCACCCACCCTCTGTTGTGGTTTAGATCTACCGCCACCCATGCTATCAACCACTGCTACACCAACTCATGCCGATAGCCTCTTTACCTGCCTCGCCTCTCTCTCTCGGTCTTGAAGCCCATAGCTTTTGGATTCAAAACCCTAGCCTTAACCACCACCATCGGCGGGCTTCCACAGAGGTGAGGAAGATATGACCATAATACTAATGGATACTCATCACACCCCCCCACCCCCAAAACCAACTTATTGTTAGTCTCTAGTAATTTAAGCGTAAAGACAGCAGAAAGAAAAATATCCCCAATCCAAAATGTAAAACTTCCACATAAACAAGGCAATAATATCTAGACATATCAAGCAACATATTCATAAGAGATCTGTAGTGCTACCAAAGTTTGTCTATCGAAACAACTCTCAAAATTCGTGTGTGTGTGTTAAGCCATAGCCATCTTACCACAACCAAAGCACATACAACTTTGAGCACACCCTCAATAAAAGCATTAACTCCACCTCTCTGATATTCAACAACAGAATAAGGCTACTCACACAAGTGTATAGGAGGTATAAGTGTATATAGGCAAAATGACAAACAGACATAGATCTCTACAATTGAAATGTTAATTATTGAGAATTCAACAACTCTTACCACAAATCCACTTAGGATAAAAAAGGCCAATAATCAAAGGTTGTATGAGGCTAAGGTCAAGTTAAAGAAAACAAGGGAAGATTAAAGAATTCATCAGAGCTTATAAATACATGCCAAAGGTCTTCACACGATAATACATTAAGCATAACTCCCTCAACTTATTGTACCTTCTTCTTTCTTTTCTTTTTTACTCTCTCTCTTCTTTTTTTTTTTTTTTTTAATCATGGACTCCCTTTTAACAAACCTGCTAGTACCATTAAGAAACCACCACTATACATCCATTTCCTTGGCTTCCTTTCATTTTTCAAATCAACATTTAACATCTCTAGCACATACTTTGAAGGTAAAAGATGTGAAAGAGATAATAATTTAGGCTTAACTCCAATGTGGAGGGGGTGAGAGAAACATGACTTTACAAAAGAAAGGCTAATTTTTCATTTTTATTTGGGCTCAAAATGGTTTCTAATGTATAAAACATGGGATAGCTTGAAAGGATCAAACGTTCATTCTAAATTGACCTTCATCATCTCCTAAGTATAATCAACCAACATGCCACAAACCATGTAATGACATTCTCAATAATTAAACAAGTCCAAAGGGAGAACATGCTATAAGTCAATGAACTTCAATCAAGGAATATCTCTCATAGTCACTCGTGTGGAAGTTGCAACTAATGTTCAAGGGTATCCGCTAATTGCATCTTACCACAAAGGCTTAGTTTGTGCTCAAAGAGAATTATGAGAGTATCTCAACAGAGAACTAAGGTAGAAGAATAGACTCAAAAGATATCCATTGAAATCTAGTCCAGATGTCAAAGCTGTAGTCATGCAAAAATTATGCACTTGGTTATGTTCCACCCCCAACCAAAAGCTGACATTGTCCTCAATGACAAAAATAGAAAGCACAAGGGCATAAAGATGAAGTGAGAAAGGTATCACTTGGGAAGTAAAGGACAATTCGAAACAACTCAAGGAGCTCATGAATGCAAAAACAAAAATAAAAACAGAACAAAGGAAAGAAAAAAAAAAACAAAAATAGAACAAAAATAAAAATAAAGAAAAATAAAGAAGCTAACTAACTACAAAGGTGCATGCAATAGTACTAAGTCTCATAAACAAGGTCTGCAAGAAGAATGTTCTCCTCTGTAGGATTCAAATGCTCCACAAGTGGCTTTAAACACTATCCATTGACCTTAAATGCATGCCCATCCTTTGGATCTTCAACCTCTATAACTCTATTGTCAAAAACATGTATCACGATAAAGGAACGGGTCCACCAAGACCGTAGCTTACCTAGATGAAGATGCAACCTAGAATCATATAAGTTGACCCTCTAGTGAGGCCCAAACTGTTTTCTCACAATACCTCTATCATGGAAAGCTTTCATCTTCTCCTTATAGTTTCCAGAGTTGTCATAGGCATCCTTTCTCAACTGTTCCAACTCTATCAATTGAAGTTTTCTTTGCTTACTCACAGCACTTAAATCAAAGTTAAGGGCCTTTATAGCCCAGTAAGCCTTATGTTCTACTTCTGCAGGTAAATGACAAGGTTTGCCAAAAACAAATCGATAAGGGGACATTCCAAGGGAAGATTTAAAAGCTTTACGATATGCCCAAAGTGCATCGGATAGGCGTAAGAACCAATCCTTGCTATCGGGGTTAACTATTTTCTCCAAAATCGCCTTAATTTCTTTATTTGCAAACTCTGCTTGTCCATTGGTCTATGGGTGGTATGCTGGACCAAACCGAGATAAAATATTTTCTTTCAAAAATTTCACCATGGTAGCATGATCATTGCTCTTGCATGGAACAACTTCATCCCACTTAGACAAATAGTCAACAACCAAAAGAATATAAAGGTAGCCAAGAGAAGGAGGGAATGGTCCATAAAATCTATACCCCAACAATCAAATACTTCAATAGTCAAAATTGGGTTTAGAGGCATCATATTACGACGGGACAAGGCACCTAGCTTTTGGCATCTCTCACATGAACGACAAAAATTGGTAGTGTCCCTAAACAAGGTAGGCCAAATATTGACATTTTATGTTGTTTGAACTTTGAGGAGTTATTTACGTTAAAAATGAGTATTTTAGATTTAGTTGAAGAAAACCAATTTTGTAGTCGTGAATTATCCCCTGTCAACAAATATGATTCGGTGTTTGTAAAAAAATTATTGTAAGTTGAAATATTAATTAATAACATGATTTTACTCCATCTATTCATACCCAAATTAATTACTAAAAGGAAATTATTTCATATAACATTAATCAAAGTTGAGATAAACAAACGTTATATATGAAAAACAGTGACAGTAGACCTTCGAAGCTTAATTATTCAAGAAAGAACAAAAATTAAAGAACAATGAAATGTCATAAGCAGAGGAAAACAAATGATCAAATGTCATAAAATAGTAGCTTCTACTGGTAATGAATTCCATCCATCCTCAAGGTTTAGGAGCAAGGCCAGCCTTAAGAGCTTGGATGGTGGCAACATCGGTCTTGAAGGATTTAGCCAAGACATTATCATCAATGCCAGTGATGAACAAGGTGTTAGGAATTGAAACAGTTCCAGCATTTGCACTCCCAAAAGCTGAAATTGCTACAGCTGGTGTTTGTGCAGCATTGTACTGGAAGTGCACAAGTCCCTTGGGAAACACAAACATATCACCCGCTTGAAGTGTTTGTGTAAAGAGCTTGTTGGTTGTATCAACAAATCCCACTTGAAGGGAACCCTGAACCAAGAAAAGGAGCTCAGCTGAGCGAGGATGAGTGTGTGGTGGATTGGTTGTGCCATTTGCAAACTCCAATACAGCATAGGAAACACTCTGTCCATTGAGTGCTGGGAATTCAACCATGCTTACTTTCAACACCTTAAAGGTCGTGGGAGGGCCAGACTCGATAAAGGAACGCAAGCCAGTAAATGTGAAGAAATTTCCATCAATCGTGGTGGCATTTTGGGGGACTATAAAGTCGGTGAGGATATTTGGATCTCCGGCTATTGCCATTCCGATGATGACAAATAAAGAAACTAGTAGCGAGAACTTCAGGGAGAAAGTTTTAGAGGCCATGGAAGAGAGAACTTGAGTTGATCAGATTGAAGTGATGGATTGAGTTGCTTAGACTAGAAAAGATCGAAGGCTGTATTTATAAGGGTTTTGGGCCTATAGATCAATTGCTATAGAATGCGGTACGGTTTGCAATCAATCTGCAGGCCTTTCAGATTATTACATTAATTAATAGACACGGAAACTACAAAGTAGTGGTTATTGATCTTGCAGCTGGAATTGTATAGCTTTGTGATTTGGGTTGTACAAGACAACAAGAAAGTACAAATTTTTTAACTTGTTTGGGCTGCTATGTATAATGAGTAAACTCAAGGGTAGCTTTGTCATTTGGGTTGTATGCTAAGAGCTTTGTCATTTGGGTTGTACATTGGCTCTTTCGTTTTAAACGTTTAAATTGTTTTAAAAGACTTAATTCTCGTGCACCATGCATCAGCATAATCTTTAAGACTGCGTTGGAACTTCCATAAGGTTGTTTGTAATTTATGTTTGTCAATTACTTCATTAAGGAATAGATTTTTATTTTAAATTTGTTATTAAGAAAGCATTTCAGACATACTCGTTTCTTTTCCAAATAGAAACATCGGACGGCACCAGCCTTCTCGTTTCTATGGACAAAGCTTTATGAGCATATACTCGCAGCTGCCGTTTCTTTTCCAAATAGAAACATTGGACGGCACGAGCCTTCTCGTTTCTATGGACAAAGCTTTATGAGCATATACTCGCAGCTGCAGGTATTTGTCCATGAATTGGATCCATGAGAACAATGTTGCTGATCAACCAACCAGAGAACCCATACTCATCAAAAGCCTTTTCTTGTACTCAGACCCTCCTCCGTTTCATCAAGAAATGGCCTCAGCATTGCTAGTATATTCACTACAAGAAAATGGCCTTATTGCGGCGATTTATGGTTTGCCGGTAATAATATCGTTGCAATAAGTGATTATTCAAGGCAATTTCTTAGTCGATGCGGCTTTCAATCCGCATGTGTTTAGTTTGACCTTTTGCGGCGATTTTAAAAACACTTGCAGCGCTAAAAAGCGTTGTAAATAAACTTTCACCTTTTGCAGAGATTTTAACGATAATGGCGTTGAAAACAATCACCGAAAAGGGTGAAAATATTATGCCGACGGACAATTTCGCTGCAATTGTCATTTTAATGATATAAGCGCCAAAACCACAGAAAAATCACATTTCCCCCCAAATCCCGATTTCACCTTTGTTCCCAATTTCTTCTTCTCCATTTCTCTCTGCCTGCACATTAAGCAAAACCCACTTGAAATTTTCGCTATGTCCCTTCCACCAAATGAAACCACTAACATCGGCGCTGCTCCAGCCCAGTGATTCTCGTGTACGAGTTGCAAATTACTCTACTCCACCCCACTGAAAACCCACTAATCAGCGTCTTCACTGGCAAATGCCGAGGCCATACCAGTGAAAAAAGTTGCAGTTTTTCGACACCCTAAGGCTTTGTTCTTCATCATCGTCGGCTCGTTTCCTGTAGTAGTCGGTTGGAGTCGATTTTCCATCCTTTCGTCTCCTAATCCACTTGGTTGGAGTCGATTTCCCAAGGTAGATTACTCTATTCTATCTCTGTATGGTTCTTAATGAAACCATTTAGGTTAAGTAGAAACATGGGTGTTTTGCTATAATATTTATGCTTAGGTTTTGAGAAGCACACACATTGGACAATCCCGTAAGCGAGAGGAAGTGTTTCATCATGTGTTTCTCATGAATATTAATTTATGCATGGCTTTCTTCGATTTTGGCAAACTCCATAATGCTTGGATGATCCATTAATATTGTAAAGAGAAAACTAAATTATCCCTCTATTATTATTCTTCCTCTAAAAAGACAACCATAGTTGATCAATCAAATATAGCTTGGTATTGAGTTACGAGCAGGACAAATTAAACCCAAGGATGTTGTATTTATACCTAATATTTCAGCATTAGCATCTCATGCTTGCATGCAATTATGGTTTAAAATTATCATTCTGGAGGGATGATGGATGATGAATTGTTGATCAATTTGCTTATATTTAATTGACGAGTATAGGAATCCAAATACATGGACCACTTGTCTTTGCATCAGATTACATATCGATTTGGCTAATTTACATAGTTTTTCCCCCAATGTCTCACTTTAAAGTTTGGGGACCCATGCAATAACACTAGGAACAAGCTATCCTAACATTTTGTCTTTGACAAAGTTACTGAATTATTTCAATAATAATTCATTAACTACATTAAAGAAGTACTTCTCACTAGGAGATGAAAAGTTGATTTCAAAAGTCTATGTCATCATGTAATGGAATGGTATTAAATTGTTTATTTAGATACATATGTGATGATGAGAATATATTACCTATCTTCTAGGGAAGATCATATAAACACGTATGCTTCTTCAAATCTCTTCTAAAACTTTCCAAAAAAGTCTATTTTGGAAGCCTAAAGAATAATGCTATTTAAATAACAATAAAGTTTCTTTGGTTACAATTTACACTATTGTTACTCATCACTAATTGTGAGATATTCAAGTTGTTATATATATACACACACACACATAAATGAGAAGTATGCATGGGGTTTGGCTTGGGATTGATTTTCTTGTAGTGCACCACGCATGCATGCCATTTCTCTAGAAGCAGTTTAGCCTCAAGCCAGCAATGGAAATTGGAGGATCATGCATGAAAATTTGTCCTAATTAAGCAAGCTGCTGGTTCTTAATTATAAGTACGTTTGGGTAGTGAGAATTCTCACTACCCAAACGTACACGCGGAAAAAAATTCAAGTTATGGTTTGGCTAGAGATAAGAAAGAACAAATAAAAAAGGGGATCACGGATTTAGATATATTCCGTGATTAAAATCATGTTAATATCAATCCTCTTCATTTGACTTCAATTGCATCAATCTTCAACTTCAATAAATTTAAATTGCTAAGTTATAATTTAAATAATTAAATTAATATCTTTCCATTGTTAAACTACATGACGTGAAGGTAGAGGTAAGTTATAAACTAAATAATTTACTTAATTTATTCCCATCAACTTAACCTGACTAGATCAATATATAAGACAAAACCTTTTCAAATGAAATCCTCCTCATGACTTTGGCATATATGCTTATATTAAATATCGATAGCACTTCTAAAGGCAATTCCAGATTTTGCGACGATTCGTAGCGCTGGAAAATGCCATTTTTCTTATAGTAATTCTGCTTTTTCCCTTCTAGCTAGCTTGTTGTTTTTGCTAGTACTTTTAGGGTAGCAAAAGCAAGTGATCCAAATATCTTATCCGGCTTCATAGCCCCAACGACTTCTACAAACGTCGATGGAAACTATTTTACATCTCAAATTTCAGGGTTACACAAGCTAGCTAGCTGCATGCATGCTAGAATTTTCGACTCTAAATGGCCAAAGTGTCTCCATTGCTGTTCTCCAATACCCCTGCAGGTGGTGTTAACCTGCCTCATACCCACCCACTCTCTGCAGGGCTTCTGTTTCTAGTGCCAGGCAGTCTTGAGGTTGGTTTCATAGAAACCAGCACTGATAAGCCTTACAGTCAGACTCTCCAAGTTGGGGACATGCATGTTCATATTTCCTAACTAAAGGACTTGTGCATGATTTCCAGTACAATGTCGATACCAACAGAACTCCCAGCTAATGTTTTCACTACTGGCATTGATGATGTGATCCTTGCCAAGGCTTTCAAATTTGATATTGTTATCATTCAAAAGATTAAGGCCTAATACCTCAGAACTTTAAATGATTTTTATAATTTTTTATAACAAATAAGAAAAAATAAGTAGTTGGAGTACTACTATTAATAATACTTTATGTTGTAACAAGTCGATTTAATATATTACACTAACGAAATGCATATTCAAGCATTTAGAATTATGTTGTAATTCAATTCCATTTTATTATACTGATTTGTCAGAATTTTGATGTAATTGGCGATTTACTCTTCCGTTTTAAAGTTTTCATTGTATAATTAAATTACAGCCTAGGGACTTTCACTACAATATAATTTGTCTTTTGTGACAGAAGAAACCATCACTAAAAATATCAAAAACGTCACTAAAGATATTTGGTGACGGTTTGAAGTCGTCACCACAACCGTTACCTAATGTGGGTCACTGAATACATTTAGTGACACTTTACTGTTGAACCGTCACTAAAAGTATTTTTAGTGACGGTTGGAGTTGTTCCATTCGGAGTGACATTCANTCCAATACCCCTGCAGGTGGTGTTAACCTGCCTCATACCCACCCACTCTCTGCAGGGCTTCTGTTTCTAGTGCCAGGCAGTCTTGAGGTTGGTTTCATAGAAACCAGCACTGATAAGCCTTACAGTCAGACTCTCCAAGTTGGGGACATGCATGTTCATATTTCCTAACTAAAGGACTTGTGCATGATTTCCAGTACAATGTCGATGCCAACAGAACTCCCAGCTAATGTTTTCACTACTGGCATTGATGATGTGATCCTTGCCAAGGCTTTCAAATCTGATATTGCTATCATTCAAAAGATTAAGGCCTAATACCTCAGAACTTTAAATGATTTTTATAATTTTTTATAACAAATAAGAAAAAATAAGTAGTTGGAGTACTACTATTAATAATACTTTATGTTGTAACAAGTCGATTTAATATATTACACTAACGAAATGCATATTCAAGCATTTAGAATTATGTTGTAATTCAATTCCATTTTATTATACTGATTTGTCAGAATTTTGATGTAATTGGCGATTTACTCTTCCGTTTTAAAGTTTTCATTGTATAATTAAATTACAGCCTAGGGACTTTCACTACAATATAATTTGTCTTTTGTGACAGAAGAAACCATCACTAAAAATATCAAAAACGTCACTAAAGATATTTGGTGACGGTTTGAAGTCGTCACCACAACCGTTACCTAATGTGGGTCACTGAATACATTTAGTGACACTTTACTGTTGAACCGTCACTAAAAGTATTTTTAGTGACGGTTGGAGTTGTTCCATTCGGAGTGACATTCGAACGGTCTATTTTTTGTGATGGTTGAAAACGGTCACAGAAAGTAACGTTTGGACGTAATTTTTTACGTCCGAACGCCAACCCGAGCAATTGACATTCTAATGACAGAAGTTGACATTCGTTGATTATAGTTCGAACGTATAATATTTGTATTTGGACGTTTATACGTCCAAACACATTAAACGTTCGAATTTTTGTTCAAACGTTAAGGGAAGATCGATTGAACGTAACGAGTATAACGTTCGGACGTTTGTTCGAATGTTAAAGAAGAAGTGTTCGAACGAACATGGTACGTTCGGAGGTTTCATCGAACGTTTGTTCGAATGTAAAATCATGTTCCAACGTTTTTTGTTTACATTCAAACGTACAAATAAAAAATACACTAATTTCATAAAATTAAGAAACATACTAATTGTATCATATTACACATCATAAATATTCTACAACTAATAATGTCTTAAAAAGTTTTGAAATTAGATAGTAAAACTTATATACACGAATTAAATTGAGAGAATTCATTTCTTCTTTGCTCGCCCACCCCGCTTTTGTTGCAATGGCATAACACGCTCCATTTGCACCATCATCTCCCGCTGTACTTATTCTTGGACTTCATTGCGCATTCTTTCTTCTTGGTCTCTTTGTTGGTCCTGCAAACGCGTCTCTAAATGAGATTATCGCTCTAAGAGGGACTCCAACTCTTGCTGCCTCAACCTCATATACTCATTCTCGCATTGTGCAGCTTCCAAATCTTTGATAAGATTATTAATTTGTGAAGTCAAAGAGGATGAGGAGGATAAACCAAAATGCTTGAAAGATCGTCCCAAACCTCTTGTCATACTAAAGTTGGGCCCGAGAGAATTTTCCAAAAGCTGACTGCATCTCTTTTATTTTTTCCTACCATATCAAAGAAAACACACAATAAGTAAAGTATTAAAAGAAATACAAAATAAAAAATAAATTTTTTACATGTTACATAATTTATTTAACAAAAGTAACAATGCTTACATAATTATCTGCAGCGGCAGGATCCATCCACTTACTATGCTCATTAGTGTAAGTAGCAGCATAGACATGAATGAGAGAAAAGTTTTCAGGATCATCACGTTTCTAACAAAGCCACATTAGCAATTTTAAAAAGATCATGTTAGTATTTAAATAAAAGAATATAAAAAAAAATAAATGAATTCTATAATTTATTAATTACTACTTTATCAGTAAGACGGTGAAATGATCTTGAACCAGCACAATGGTGGACAATCAAAGCGGATCTATTATTAGCATTCATAGAACTTAAGTGCTACAAAATTAATTAAGAATGTTAATTGTAATATATATATATATAATATATAGCCCAAATATATATGTAAATAATCATTAGATATTAATCTAGAATACCTGATAACTGGAGTTGCGAAAGATCACAACACTTTCTCTAATCGTCTAACTTCATCTATTGGAAAGAGGATTGCACAACCTCTTCAACCGTCTCAAACTTCTTGAAGTGGTCATGACATCGTCCCTTGTGACGTCAAAATAGTGTAGCCATCAACCCATTCACAGTTCTCAAATCCTCATGATGGCCAAAGTCGAGGTCGAGTTCATCCTAATAAGTGAATTACGTCAAAAATATAATATACTAATCTAGAATACAAAAAATGTACTCTCAACATAAACTCACAAGCACACGGCTCCGAATGTGCTCCTTAATCTCAAGTGGAACATCTCGCCATGATCGCACATAAAATAGAGCATAAGCTTGGATAACTGTACCAATATAGGAGGAAAGCACTGGTGCACTATCATCTATGCCTCCCGTGGAATTATCAGGAATATTGACCTTGAGTGTTCCATGCCTTCGGCATTTCTCAAGAGAAATGTCACGTATATAACCATGACCGAGACGAGTGCATGCATAAACTATTAGATAATAATATAATTATAGTTATATAGTTATTGAGATAAAAGTATTGATATATAATTAACTATCAATAACATTTTCTTACTGGTAGGTGTTGACTATTTGTCATTTTCTTGCGTCTGTACTTGATCTTTAGGAGGGAAACACTCGGGTGGGGAGTCCTCAACAGATTCGAGACTTAGACTTGGCGGAAGAGGCAAATTTCTTCGTTGTCGTTTTGGCAGCATCCTTAAGACATGATTAATATGATAAAGAAAATTAATTAGAAGAAATTATTGAAAAGTTAAATATTCTATAGTCATATATATGAATAAAATATTTAGTACTTTTATTCTTCATCTTCGGATGTATTTTTCATACTTGTTTCAGAATCTCCCTCAATAGCATATTCGTCGTCGTCATCAACCCCTTATTCGTCCTCCTTATGCACTTCCTCCCAGGATTCTTCTTCATCTTCTTCTTCTGACTCTTCTTCTTCTTCTTTTTCACTTACTTGAATTGAATGATCATTTAATACGGATGGGTCGAGAAGGATAGGTGGGACGTCATCTCTACACAAGGGGAGCAACTCGAGTGTACCGAGGTCAATAAACAAGTTAATACCTTCTCTATCTTCTTGGTAGACCTCTACTATCGGAGTGTCATCTTCATCTCCACTATTCTCATAATTTGCATTCGTTCATGTTTCATATATATTTTAAGGGATAAAATTTTGTACTACTCACCAAGTTATCTCTCAACTATCTTCATCAACGCTTTTCATTGGATCAATCAAGTAATAGACTTGGTTAACTTGACAAGCCAATACGAATGGATCATCTTCGTACCATTTAGATACCATATTGACACTCGTAAAGTGATAATTCCTATGTATCGAAACCCGACCACTACCTAGGTCTCACCAATCACACTTAAAGACATATGTTACAGACCCACCTAGATATTTCAATCTGATAATATCACGTATAATACCATAATAGTCAATATCATCTGTTCCATGACTTCCCTCGACCAACACACCACAGTTTTGAGTCTTTCTATTACGTTCACAGTCCAGAGTATAGAATCTATAATCTCGAACCGTGCATTCATTGTATCGAAGTGCTCTATTAGAGGGACCACGAACCAATGCATACAATTCAGGAGAAGCTGATATGGGATCATGAACATTTTGGTGCAAAATCTATCAATTTCAATAATATATAGGTATTAAAAGTAACCTAGAATTGAAAGTTTATAAATCAAATAATCACAATGTAGTTTTAGTTCATACACATTGTTCAAACCATCCGGGAAGTTCTTCCTCGTGTCTTGCCTCTATATTCTCTATGCATTGCATCCTAAGTTTATCAATGTGCTCACTGTATATATGTGCAAAAGAAAATAGTATTTGGAGTACAAAAGTTATAATTAAACGACATTTGACTAGAATTTCTCGAAGCATGCAACAACATACCTGAGATAGCAATCAATCTCTCGACAATTATTTAACACGTACCAACGAACTTTACCCAACTCTCCATCAATTAAATAGTAACCCGTTTGTGCACCCAATGGTCGTACATTATGGGAAAACACTGATAGCTCACGAGGAGGCCGAGCAGCAAGATTAGCATTTCGCTCTTGAAGATTAAATCGTGTCTTAACACCACAAAGATATAGAGAGCAAAACGTTAACCATTCATCGTGTATATAGGTCTCTGCTATTAAACCCTCAACTCTGGATTTATTCCCAACAGTGCGCTTTAATCGACCCAAATATCTTTCCACTGGATACATCCAACGAAACTGCAACGGTCCACCCAATAATGCCTCTCGGGGTAAGTGTATTGCTAAATGGACCATGACATCAAAAAATGATAGTGGAAAGATCTGTTCAAATTTATAGAGTATAGTAGCAATGTCTTCTTCCATCTTCTGCAACATATCTCGATTTACTACTCGAGCACACAAATCCTTAAAAAACATACATAATTCAGTTATGGCGACACGTATATTAGATGTCAGCTTCCCACGAATTCCTACTAGTAATAACTTCTGCAAAAAAATGTGACAGTCATGACTTTTCAATCCACTAATTTTCCAATCAACAGGGCTCACGCATCTACCGATATTTGAGGCATAACTATCTGGCAACTTCACACCTTACAACCATTTGCATAAATCCATCCTCTCCTCCCTCATCATCGTAAAGCATGGATGCGGCATGACCACCCTATTGCCTTCCATTTGTAAATGTAGATTATGTTTAATTCTCATTCTTTCAAGATCTTTCCTCGTCTTGATCGTGTCCTTTATCTTTTTATAAATGTTCATCAATGTACCCAGTATATTATCACATATATTCTTCTCTATGTGCATTACATCCAAACTATGTCGCAACATAAAGGAGGACCAAAATGGCAAGTCAAAAAAAATACTACGCTTTGTCCAATTCAATTCTGTGGCGCCTCGTTTTCTCTTATTCTTACCCCGACCTTTGCCAAAATTGTTCATTCTAACATGTACCAATTGTTCCACTATCTCTTTTCCAGACAACTGATTTGGTGCAATTTTGTCCTCTACTTTCCCATCAAACTTAGCACATTCGTTTCTCCATGCATGATTTACTGGTAGATAACGTCGATGACCCATGAAGCACAACTTCTGAGAATATGTTAATCACTCACTAGTAATTTCTTTATTACACGTCGGACATGCTAACTTCCCTTTAGTACTCCAACTGGAAAGATTTCTAAATGCGGGAAAGTCATTTATTGTCCACAATACTGCAGCATGCATCTGAAAATATGTCGATGTGGATGCATCATAAGTTCTAACACTTGTTTCCCATAACTCTTGCAACTCTTCAATCAACGGCTGCATGAATACATCAATGTCATTCCCAGGTAATCTCGGGCCGGGAATAAGTAAAGTTAACAAAATGTTTGGTGTCTTCATGCACCTCCATGGCGGAAGATTGTATGAAATCAAGACTATGGGTCTAGTGCTATAACTTGTACTCATATTCCCAAAAGGGTTGAATCCATCAGTAGTGAGTCCCAGATGCACATTTCGAGCTTCTATCCCAAGCTCTATGTCTTGATCATCGAAAGATTGCCATGCAAATGAGTCAGCTGGGTGTCTTATGTATGCGTCATCCTTAATTCTTTTGTCCTCGTGCCACCTCATATCAGCAGCTGTTTTTTACACATATATAGTCTTTGCAACCTATGTCTCAAGGGAAAATATTGCAATACATTAACCAGCACATTTTTCTTGGCCTTCCATCTCGACTCTCCGCATACAGGACATGCTTGTTTCCCCCCGTTCTCATTCCATAACAAAACACAATCATTCTTGCATGTATGTATTGACTTGTACTCAAACCCTAATATCTTTTTCAACTGTTTTGCTTCATAAAAGTTCTTTGGCAATGCAGACCCATTGGGAAGCACCTTGTTAAATAAGTCAAATACCATGTTTCTGCTTTTGTCAATATCCCATATAATGATTTAATGTAAAGCAACCGCACAATAAACAACATTTTAGAATGTTTTGTATAGCCTGAATAAAGCTCGCACTTTGCATCTTCCCACGTTGCAGCAAAATTTTCAGAATCACTCCCTTAACCACTTGAGCCATTGTCGTCTACGTCATCCATAAACATCACAGCTCCAATGTTACCCAACATCTCCTCTATCTCATCCTGATCATAATCATCATCCATGTCTCGCAAATAATTCGGATGACTGAACAATGCATCCGCTGACTGTGCATACGACTCACCATGTAATACCCATCAGGTATACCCCAGATACATACCGTTCACAAATATATGACTTTCAACTTCAGCCAACCTTATTGCACACAAATTTTTACACCCTTGAAATGGATACTTAATGTAACCACGACTATTAGCAGAGCCCTGAACAAAATCAATGAAGGTTCTTACTCCACGCGCATAAGCTGCGTAATCCGTTCCAAGTTTATCGCCTAGACGCATCCAACTTTTGTTCATTTCTAAAAAGTTCTATCTATTAGTAATACTTAATGTACATTAAAAATTCACAAGCATGTCATGGTCCAATTGCCACTACTAATTTTTATAAGGTAGTTAGTCCTATCTCATTCGAGATTATATTATCCATATTGCACATATTCCATCACTCTATTACTTTCCACGTCAGTAGAAATTTTGGCAGCACCTCTCCATAGTTCTCCAAGTATACATGTTCACTCAGAGAGATTGTGATTCTACAAACAGTATACCCAAAGAACAATAGAGGAAGACACCAAAACTTCATACTAAACGTGTTTAGTAGAAGTAACAAGAATGTGCAATACAAATGATATAATCCCAAACTGTCCACACTGGACAATTCAGGAATTAGCGGACACCTAAATGTACACTAATTCTTGAACTGGTCTAAAGTTAGATATGTAGTGTTACACATATTCAATCAAAAACCACATGAAATAATATAAGAAAAAAAATGTTGGAATTAGTAATGTTAAAAACATTCGAAGGTCTTATAACTCTCTGGCCTTTACTCTCAAGGCCAGAGAGACTTTGAGAGTCAAGCAATTTGACAGACATTTCTTCGAGATCATTCTCCCTCGTTATATAATTGTAATTATTATTATACTTAGTTTTATCCCTCTAAGTTGTTATTTTCACAATATTCCAACTAATTGGTACTTCTTTATTTATTAAGTTGATTTATTTGAAATTGTTATTATACTTAGTTTTATCCCTCTAAGTTGTTATTTCCACAATATTCCAACTAATTGGTACTTTTTTATTTATTAAGTTGAAATATTTGTATTTATTTATTATACTTAGTTTTATTATTTTAAATTTACCATTATACAGTTTATTCCAACTAATTGGTAAACGACATTGGTACTAATTGGTCTAATTAACCATTTATCAAAATTTAAATTTATTTAGACACAATATTCTACTTTAAAATATAAAATTATTTTATTCCAACTCTCTACTTATATGGTGGGTTTAATACTTCTTCCACAAAAGTTATATTTTACATTCTTTATTTATTATTATATATTTAATAATATAATGATTTACAACCTCACAATGGTAGGAATATATTATAATATATTATATATTATACTTATTATTTTTATATTATATTCACACAATATACCCACAACAAAATTATCTTAACATAACAAAATTTTCATAACAATGTTTTTAAACATATTCATTCATCAATAAACACCATAAACTCACAAAATATTCACAAAGTTCAAAAACAATAACCATGATATTTCTAATCTATATCATAACATTTTCACAATATTACCACAATTCAATTCATAAACAATAATTACAACATCTAAAATCCAAGACAAAAAATTTTCATAATATTCCCACAACAAAATTATCTAAACATAATAATATTCCCACAACAATATTTATAAACATATTAATTCATCAATAAACGCATAAACTCACAAAATATAATTATACTTAATAAACAATAATCACAATATTTCAAATCCATATCACAACATTTTCACAATATTTCCACAACAAAATTATCTAAACATAACAATATTCTCACAACAATATATTATACATATTAATTCATCAACAAACACCATAAACTCACAAATATATTCACAAAATTTATAAACAATAATCATGATATTTCTAATCCACATTTTCACATTTTTACAATATTCTCACAACAAAATTCATAAACATATATAATTAAAGCTCAGAAATATACCTAACACTTTTTAATATCTTCAGCTTACAAATTATAAGTTTCGAAGTTGCCAAAATAACCAATCCTTAAAAAAAAAAAAAAAAAAAAAAAAAAAAAAA
>QEOT01006549.1:121874-135352 GCA_003123785.1 Pterocarya stenoptera
AAGCGTTTAATTTTAGCATGTTATAGGTAGCACTAGTAGAAAATAGCCACCAACCGACGCCCATGTCCGCCTCCTCATTGTTGCTTTTTTAAACCTTTTTTTTTTTATTATTGTATATTTTAGTATTTTCAATTTTTTATATTTAAATTAACTTTTAGATTTTACAAAATTCATATTATTTGTTTCGGTGGTAGTGTAACTCTGCTTTTTTAAATTCTTACTATGTACTTTTTACGTACATCCATACATTATTAGTTGTGACTTGGAAAATCTGTACCATGTTAATATTTAGGGCGGCTGTACAGCCACAGCTCCGTAACGGTTGTACTATAACTTGGGAGCTACATTTAGCTATAGGATTTAATTTTTTTTATTTTTTTATTTTTATATATGTATTTTTAACATATTTAAATATTTTTAAAAAATCATTATATTATTAAAAAATATTTCTTTAATCAATAACTAAAAATTAAAATCAAAAATCAAAACGATAGAATGTAGCGATGAGAATTGTATTTTCCTAATATTTATAACCATCACAAATATAACAACAAATTGTTGGTGGGTTCATATACGTAGTCCAGTGACGCCAGGTAAAATAAGAATTATTTCATGAAGCTCACAAGTTGAGTTTAAATATTAGCTTCAAAATTCGATATTATGAGAATTTTTTCAAAAAGAAAAAAATCCAAATTATTGCATGGAAATTAAATACACAAATAAACAAGAATTCTATTAAGAAGTTGGCCAAAATCGAAATTAGAATCATTTCTAAAACTTAAAACCAAATATTTCCTAGAAAGACAAAATTAAACATAAATAAAATGTTTTGGAAGAAAAATAATTGATATTGCCCCAATTCAAGAAAGATTGTTTTTCTTTCTATATTTGTGTAGATCAAGATTCACCTACTTAAAATAGTTCAGCGCATTAAATATAGAATTTGGACTCAGATCCCTACATCAGTTTGGGTTCACATGATCATCTAGCCAGGGACTATTTTTGATAACTTAATATCCCAAGATTAATTTGTAATTTCACCAAACTTCAAGAACCTATAGTCTAAGTTGAACGGTGGAATTATAATAATACTTGACCTCATCTATT
This sequence comes from Pterocarya stenoptera, assembly GCA_003123785.1. Taxonomy (NCBI): domain Eukaryota; kingdom Viridiplantae; phylum Streptophyta; class Magnoliopsida; order Fagales; family Juglandaceae; genus Pterocarya; species Pterocarya stenoptera. The sequence goes on from QEOT01006549.1 coordinate 122,982, forward strand.
CATGCCCAAAGTTCTGAAAAGGGACTGATTTCTTATTTCATTAATCAAATATAAGAATTTGACTGGTGGCAACGTACAATTGATGAAAAAAAAAAAATAATATATCATAAGGAGAGGAAAATAAAATGAGAGGCCATAAAATGTAACACAAACATATCACCTGCTTGAAGTGTTTGTGTAAAGAGATTGTTGGTTGTATCAACAAACCCAACCTGATGGGAACCCTGAACAAGGAAAAGGAGCTCAGCTGAGCGAGGATGGGTGTGTGGTAGATTGACTGTGCCATTTGCAAACTGCAATACAGCATAAGAAACACTTGTTGGGGTATATGTGGAGACTAATTTTGAAACTGAAAAGATGTTTGTTGAAAGTTGGATTAACTGTTGGCTTGAGCCAAAGTTCGCTCGAGCCAAGTCAAGTCCACTAGAGCAAATTCAGGCAAAGAGGTATGCTCGAGTCCCGCTCGACACTCCGCTTGAGCGAGACGCAAACCCTAGTGTTCGCTCGACCCTCGCTCGACACTCCGCTCGAGCCAATGTTCATTTGGCTGTTCACTCGAGGAGCGATCGACACGCCGCTCGAGTGAAGTACGTAGGTTTGCCAGGATTAGGATTTCCACACCGTATACTGTATATACATCATATTAGACTTGTGTTGGATGGCTTTAAACATATTTTTGTGAGAGAACAATTGTCTTGTGAGTGCATATTGTGTGAGAGAGCAAAAAGCCATAGAGAGTGTGAGTTGAGATTGAGTGATTGTAATCTCCTCCAGTTAATAAGATTTCTGCAGCTCTATAGACGTAGACAATTTGTCGAACCATATATATTGTGCGTCGTGTTCTTGATTGTGTTACTTTTACTTTATTTGTCATCGTTGGTATGTGTGTTTTGCATAAACATTTCACAACAATACTCTGTCCATTGAGTGCTGGGAATTCAACCATGCTTGCATTCAACACCGTAAAGGTCGTGGGGGGGACCGACCCTGTAAAGGAACGCAAGCCAGTAATGTGAAGAAGCTTCCATAAACGATAGTGGCATTAGGAGGGAATATAAAGTCAGTGAGGATGTGTGGATCTCCGGCTACTGCCATTCCAATGATGGCAAATGAAGAAACTAGCAGTGAGAAGAATTTCATGGAGAAAGTTTTAAAGGCCATCGAAAGATCAGAAGTTGATCAGCTAAGAGCTATTGTGTCTTTCAATGAAGGTTAATGTGATGGAATGAGCAGCTTTAACAAGAAAAGGCTATATTTATAGGCCGGGGTAATTGGTTACCCGTATAGAATCTCCATGGAAGTCGGCACGGTTTCTAATCATTGACCAATGATCGATCTGCAGGCCTCTTGGGTGAGTATTAGACGGAAACTACAAAGCAATTCATCTCGTAGTGGCAGTAGTATTACGATTGTTATGCGATAGCTAAATGACATACTAAATTAATATAATTACTGCTCTTAGCCTCTTAGGCCGGTCCTTTCAGTGCTTGAGGTGTACTGCATGCATGAGACTCATGCATTGGAACTTCCATCTGTCTTTGTACCCGAAGGAGAACAAGAAAAGAAAAAAAGCTTTGTTAACATCTACTCCCAGCTGAGATTCGTCTATGATCAACCAATTTATATATATATATATATACACACACACACATATATATATATATATATATATATACACACACATAACAGAGAACCCATACTCACCAAATTAAAGCCAAGCCTTTTCTTGTACTCAGACTCTCCTTTTTGATTGTCATCAAGAAATGGACTCGGCATTGCTAAAGTACTCAGTTTTTACCCTTCTACCTGTCTTTGCTACTTTGTGGGTAGCAAAAGCAAGTGATCCAAATATCTTATCCGACTTTATAGCCCCGGAAAATTCGACAAGCGTGGATGGAAACTACTTCACGTTCAATGGACTGCGTGGGATATTTTCCCAAACCCCACCAAATTTCAAGGTTACAAAAGCTAGCATGGTTGAATTCCCAGCTCTAAATGGCCAAAGTGTCTCCATTGCCGTTCTCCAGTTCCCTACAGGTGGCGTTAACCCGCCTCACACCCATCCACGCTCTGCTGAGCTTCTGTTTCTGGTGCATGGCAGTCTTGAGGTTGGTTTCATAGATACCACCAACAAGCTTTACAATCAGACACTCCAAGTTGGGGACATGTTCATATTTCCTAAGGGACTTGTACACTTCCAATACAATGCGGATCAGGCCAACAGAACTGCCACAGCTATATCTGCTTTCGGTAGTGCAAATGCTGGAACCATTTCAATCCCTGCTAATGTTTTCACTACTGGCATTGATGATGCAATCCTTGCCAAGGCTTTCAAAACTGATACTGCTACAATTCAAAATATCAAGGTCGGCCTTGCTCCCAAGGCCTAATACCTGATCAAAAGTCCATATGCTTTTCATTATTTTTTATATAACAGAATAAAATAAGACATAAATATTGGAATATTATTTGTGATTTCTATTGTAATAAGTTGATTTGATTATATATTATTACATTGACTAAATGTATGCTCCAGCATGCCTGAATTAATTAGCAGTATTTTGTAATTCAATTACATGAATTAATTAAGATGATTTTCAAAGTTACATGGAGCATTTAAAACTATATATATATATATAACAAAACTAATAAATTGCATAATGATACGTACGGCTACTACCAAAAATTAACAAAGAGTGCGTACCCATGCATTCACGCAGCTCGTTCAATTGATCTAGTACTTTATAATATGTATGAAAAATAGGTTACATGACATAATCTTAATAGTCGGATCTTTCAAGATAGTTCAAGTTGCAGCACTTTATTCATTTGATGGTGTAATGTGTCAGCGTTGATGGTCGAGATGCAAACTAGCTATTAGTTGGAGGGTGAAGAGTACGTATTAATTATAATAGTTCTGCGTGTGCTATTTTTTGACGGTATAAATCACTACAACAAAAATGACCTTTTGCGATCAATTAATCGTAACTAAAAGACTATTCACAACTAAAATTAGTTGCGAATAGTCTTTTGGTTGTGATAAATTAGTCGAAAAATGCCGTTAATTTTGTTGTAGTGAATTAAAATGATTTCACAATCACTAGTACAGCTTTGATTTCATTTCAACAAAACAAAAATTATAATACAACTTTGGCACTCAAACTCAAAATGCTCGTAACCTTAAGATCAGTTCAACCCAATTAATTAGAAAATGACTTTATTCATGTAGTACTTCAATTTCTTAGGGGACAAAAGCAAGTGTAGTACTATATATATACTATAAGCTAATGTCAATTATTTACAAATTTTTCTTATCAAATATCTCAAATATAACGCCATTATACCTTACATTTTGGGTTCCCTCCCCAAGATCAAGACCAAGGATGCACTATTAAATATCTATAGAAAACAAACTCCACCATACATATTTCATCGAAATTATAAATTATCGACCACCAAGCTAGTACAGCGACAATACTTTTATATATTGCACATGTCAACTGTCTCTTTGTCCTGATCTCTCTCTCTCTCTCTCTCTCTAAAAAATTTCCTCCTACTCTCTAAAACAAAAGCATCATCTTCCACCACCGGTGGATTAGCTTAATTAGGCTCCAGCTCCCTAGCCCTCCCCGGCCCCTTGCCCTCTTCTCGATCCTCCCCCTATCCCTTTCTTGTCCATAAATTATCTATGGCTTTTTCTCTTATTTTCTCTTTCCTCTAGGTTGAAAATGATCAATTCTATTGCATTTGGAACTGTTAAGGACGTGTTTCACACCACCAATCGCACAAATGACACCTGTAGCAATGAGGAGATGGCGATGGTCGTCCTGTGTAAACTCTGATACTTAAGTCAGTAACAATATGAGAATAAGTATCTAAAAATAGAGATGAAGCGAATCAACTTGAGTTTTTGTTACCTCTTGTAGGCTACTTATAAAGGTTATTTTCTTTGAGTGATAGAGTCCAATTGGCCTTATGAAGCCTTTTGTTTTAGGAGTCTAAGTCTATCTCCTATTAGGAGTTTGAATCATCATTAGGAGTCTAAGTCATCTCCTTCTTAGGAATCTGAGTCTCTTCTTGACTTTATCTCTTAGCAAAAAATTTAAGGGGCTTAAATATCTCTTCTAGTTACCCACTAATTTTCTTTGTACTGACACATGGAAAATTAAATATTTTGCATTATCTGTACCTGCCTTTTACCTCGCTAGCTCATGGGCGTCTGCTTGCTTTTGTTTTCCCCTACCCCGCTGAGGGTCCATACTAGTTAGTGTATGGGTGTTTCCATGCCCTTGTGAAGCCTTAGAAGACCTTGAGAATCTTCAAGTCAATAATCTACAAAATAAATTTAGAAAATTGGTCATTGGCTTCCCGTTCAGTCCATGGTTTGTTGTTCGGTCTTGGGTTTTCTGTTTGTTTCGTGTTAAGTGATAAGGGGCTTAGCTTGGAGAGATAGGCAAGAGATGCAATCAACCACATTAGGTGTCAGCGCGAAGCTCAATTTTGAGTTTGTTTATTTGTGTGAATGTTTGCCTGAGAGATTGTTTGTTGTAGGCAAAGAGTGCATATTTTCATGATTGGTTTTTTGTGTGTATTTTTGTGATCGTTTTTGCTTTGGTTGGTAGTAATAGATTTTCTACCTCCTTGGTGTAATTGTTGTTGGTATTCTCGTTTTGTTGTTTGTTCGTAGTGGTGGATTTTCTGCCCCTTTGTGTAAATTTTTACTGGTGTTTTCATTTTGTTGTTTGTTTGTAGTAACCCGCGCTTAAGTGTTGAGGGTGCCCGTCGACCCCCTAGATCCATCCTAGGAGGTTGCTGAGCCTATCGGCCCATTCCTAATGGTAACCAACTCAAGGGGGTTGTAGAGCCTGGTGGCTCGTTCCCAAAGGTAACTCCCTCGAGGCAGTTGTAGAGCCTGGTGACTCATTCCCAAAGGTAACCCACTCGAGGCGGTTGTAGAGCTTAGTGGCTCATTCTCGAAGGTAACTCGCTCAAAGCAGTTGTGGTGCGAGTATAAACACTCGGTGTTTGCTGGAGAATATGTTGTACTTGTACTCCTGTCCAAGAGAGAGGTCGGGTTGTCTAGAAAGTTGCCTGCCTGTTAGGCACTTGGAAGGCTGGGCAGTCCCTGACCTTTCCCACCTGTTGACTTGCACCGCGAGTGTGTAACTCGACTTTTAGTGGCTAACTTTAGAGATGATCGTGTGGTCTTCTGACCTCCAAGCCCGTTCGTTTGGAGAGGGCCGTGTGGTTTTTCCAACCTCCATGCCCGTTCAATGGCGATATTTGGAGAGGGTCATGTGATCTTTCCAACCTCCACACCAATTCGATGGCGATCTTTGGAGAGGGTCATGTGGTCTTTTTGTCCTCCACGCCCGTTCGATGCCGATCTTTAAAGAGGGTTATGTTGTCTTTCCAACCTCCACGCCCATTCGATGGTGATCTTTAAAGAGGGTCGTGTGGTCTTTCGGACCTCCACGTCCATTCGTTTGCACCACATCCTGAGAAGTTCTCACGAAAAACAAAATAGGTAAATGTAATACAAATTACAAGTTTGAGATTTGTGAACCAGAGCCACCTCGCTAAAGCATGGTAAAGGCTGGTGATACATGGGCAATGCCCGTGGATAACCATGCCTTGGCACAAGCGATAGAACCACATATGCTTTCCACGGAGAGCTTGGTCTGGTTGCATGGTGGAGATGTCGATCTTGTTGCTTACCGAGAGGCGCAGGTCTTTTTGATGAGTGGGCTGTAGGGTTCTTTGACCTCCATGTCCTTCTGGTTGCTAAATGGGCCATGGGGTTCTTTGACTATCACGCCCTTCTTGATTGCTGAGCAGGTCGTGGGGTTCTTTGATCTCCACGCCCTTCTTGATTACACCGCATCTTGAGAGATTTTCACTAACACAAAATAGGTAAGTGTAGTACAAGTCACAAGTTTGAGATTTGTAAACCTGAGCCATCCTGATGAAGTATGGTGAAGGCTGGTGACGCATGAGCGATGCCTGTGCGCAGCCATGCCTTGGCCTTAAGGAAAGCTCGAGATGCCTATGATACTAGTCGGACGGTCTATTCTGATGCAAACAGATTAAGAAGCATGCACGGTGCCTGGGAGGGGCTTTATAGCCTGTGTTCCATGCCTTGCGGGTGATTTCCAATTAAGTATATTCTCAGGGCATGTAGTCACTTGGATTCCTAGCAATTTATAACAGATATGCAATCATATATGTTCGTGATCAAAGAACACACATACTATATATATATATATGCAATCATACATATACGTTTGGACAAATACACATTTTAGCTTTTTTATTCAAAGTAAAAGCTTGAGAGTGAAGATCAATCCAATTAAGAAACAGCTAGAAAAAAAAAAAAAAACCCATGAAAAGATTAGGTAAGAGGAAGTACTAATAGGGGAGGCATATAATATAGATGATGATGGGGGTATAAGCCAAAAGCCTCTCTTTATTTGCAGGACACTCGATCTAAAAGCAGCTTTTCCAAAACAAATCATTAAGACCTGGTTTAGGGGTTTGATAGCTACCTTTTTATTTATATAATTAATGATTTCTATACTTAAACCTACCTTTCGCCATTATCCTCACCTACAGGGATCTTTACGCTACAGCTAGTAGTACTAATCATCATTCGAACGTTTATTTTGATAAGTTCTTTGAAGATATTTATATATATATATATAAATATATATATAAGAAAGCAGCACATACATATAAGCTTGGGAACTCAAATGGATCGTATATGTGATGTATAATTAAGGATGCAACTAGATTATAATGCAATATGCTACTAAAAGAAAGATAATGGGATAAGTTCTTCAAAGCAGCATCGTCTCTTTTTTTTATTTTTTATTTTTTTTACCATTCACTACAACATTAGGAAAATAAATAATAGGAAATAACAAAGTTGAAGAGATCTTATATGGGTTTTGGAGACGATCTTGTGAATCGCAGAATTCCCCTACACTACTTTCCAGCATTAAAAAATAGCGGTTTGCATGTAATCGCGTGGTAGTTGGCATGTGAAAATTACGTTGAAGTCTGTATAGATCCCACAGGTGGCGCCATAGATGGCACTAACAGTTGACGCCATCTGTGGAATCGACTTTTTCTCTTTATCAAAATTGGGAGAAGGATATTCTCCAACTCACGGGATCATCTACAAAAGTTCAGATTCCTTGGTTTGTGAGATCATCTCCAAAAAAATAAACAGATATATATTTATATATATATTTATTATATGCTGCTAGCCACACCCTTGCATGATGTGAATTCTACACTCACAAGATCGTCATCGAAACATCAGATAAGATCTCCTCAATTTTGCTATTTTTCTTGTTGTTTACATTCTAAACACTACAACAAAAGACTCACCTTTTCCGTAGCTATCTTAGTGTTCCTCGTCATCCCCTCGTCGCCCAACGTCACAATGTTCCTTGCCACCAAGCACGACTCTGTAAGAACTCCTATGGCGACCGTGAGCAGAAGAGGTCAACGTGAGTCATCATCTAACTCGTCGTGGTCTGTTGTTGCTGTGAACGTTTGCTCACCATGAAGTTGCTGCCAGTCATATTGTCACCATAATTCTACTAAAGTTCATTGCCAGCTGTTCTCATCTCTACAAGTTGCTGTCAATTACTTGTTTTCTCACCACAGTGGCTTTACTCGCCACAGGGACTTGAGTTGTCTGTGCATTGATTGCTCATCGAAAGGTGAAGCTCACCAATTGCTTAAACACGGGATACTTCTTGCCAATTACGCAATGCACAGAGTGGTCATCTCCAGTTGCTCTCCCACACAGTGCAACTCGCCAATTGCTGGCCCACAAACTTCAGCTCACCAATTGCTTACCCACGGGATGCTCCTCACTAGTTATGCAACGCACCGATTATTCCTCGCCAGTTGCTCTCCCACATGGTGCTGCTCACCAATTGCTCGCCCACAAAGTTTTGCTTGCCAATTGCTCACCACATGAGGTATTAGTCGCCATTTGCACACCACACAAAGGGCCCCAAGCCATACACATTATTTTCCACGCCATTTGCATGAATTTTACTAAGTGATAGTCCGAGCAAAAAAAAAAAAGGAGAGCTAATTGACTCAAAACTGAACTCGCCAAAGACAGAGAATTTTCATTGCTACAAAAGCACTCAAGGATGAACAATTTCCCCATGCAAAAATCATTCAGCAGCGAATGATCTCAATCAGGACAAATTACTCTGGTTTGGCTCCATCAAATTTGTTATTTTTACTAACGAAGTTGGTTTTTTGAAAGACTTTTCCCACAAAGCTCTTCAAGGTTCTACGAGAAACTTGGCTGCTATATGTCCTGGGAAATACTTTACTAGAAATGAATTGCATGGCGTGAAGCACCAACAATGAAGCAGATCTCGAGCTCCACTTGTGCATCTCAATTTATCTTCAACAAAATAGGTCATTCGGTATTGCGGGCATCCCGTGCCTTTTTGCTAGTATCGCGAGTATCCCAGGCCTTCATCAATGTCAAAGCATGGCTGCCCGCGGGCATCACTCGTGTGTCACCAACCTTCATCACACTCAAGCGAGATAACCAAGGTTTGCAAATCTCAAACTTGTAAATTGTATAACACTTACCTATTTTCTGTTAGTGAAAATCCCTCAGGACACGGTGCAATCAAGAAGGGCGTGGAGGTCAGAGAGCCCCATGACCCACTCAATAGTTAAAGAAAGGCGTGGAGTTCAAAGAACCCCACGACCCACTCAGCGATTAAGAAAGGCATGGACGTCAAAGAGCCCCACAACCCACTCAACAATCAAGAAAGACATGGAGGTCAAAGAACCCCACGACCCACTCAACAACCAGAAGAAAACCCGGTCCCTCGATGGGCAACAAGACCAACACCCCTCAACGAGCAACAAGACAAACGCCACTCGACAAGCAACAAAACTGACATCTCCACCATGCCACCAGACCAAGATCTCCGTGGAAAACATATGTGGTTCTGTCACTACCCGTGCCAAGGCATGGCTACCTGCGGCCATCACCCATGTATCATCAGCCTTCACCACGCTTTAGCGGGGTGGCTCAGGTTCACAAATATCAAACTTGTAATTTGTATTACACTTACCTATTTAGATTTTTGTGAGAACTTCTTAGGACGTGGTGCAACCAAAAGTTGAGTTACACACTCGCAATGCAAACGAACTGGCTTGGAGGTCAGAAGACCTCACAACCCTCTCCAGAGATTGCCATTTAACGATTTGCAAAACTTAAACTTGTGAGTTTGATTATTTAATCTAACCTATTTAGTTTTTATTTTCATACAAGGAGAGCTCTAGCTCTCGCCACATAGTGCAATCGCATTTTGTCTCTTTCTACAATGAAGTAGTTGAGCTCAAATTTAACATCAACGGGGTAGCGTCATTCTCCCGCTACACCTATTCGCCAAGGCTACACGATCGAGCATATCTCCCGTTGTGCCCATCGCCAAGAGTTACAAGGTCGAGGGCATCTCCCACTACACCTATTCACCAAGGCTACATGGTTGAGCATCTCTCTCGTTACGCCAATTGCCAAGAACTGAGCGGTCAAGCATCTCTCCCGCATTTCTTCAATATGTAAGGTTATGCGGTCGTGCATCACTCCCACCACACCTACCCGCCAAAAAGTGAGCAGTTGAGCTTCTCTTCCACCTTTCTCCAATTGGTAAGGTTACGCAGTCGAGCATCACTCTTGCCACACCTTCTCGCCAAAAAGTGAGTGGTCGAGCTTCTCTCCCGTCTTTCTCCAATCGATAAGGTTACGCGGTCGAGCATTACTCCCACCTCACCTTCTTGCCAACAAGTGAGCAGTCAAGATTCTCTCTCGCATTTCTCCAATCAGTAAGGTTACAGAGTCAAGGGCATCTCCTGTTACACCTATTCGCCAAGGCTACACGATCGAACGTCTCTCCCATTACGCCCATCTCTCAGAGTTACGAGGTCAAGGCACTCTCCCGCTACACTCACATTAGAGTGTCTCCACCAACTACAACTGCCTCCAGCAGGTTACCTTTCGGCGAGCCTCCAAACTCTATAACCTCTTTGCACAGGTATCCTTAAAAAATGAGTCGATGGGCTCAGCAACCACCTAAGATGGATCTAGGTCGACAGGCACCCTGACCCCTTTAGCATGGGTTACTACAAACAAACTCTTACATCCAAGTCAAAATGAAAAAACACCAACAAAAAATATAACACTAGGCAAAATCCATTGAGGCCACTGAAAAAGACCACCGAGTAAGGAAATATACGCACTTTACTAACGATAAACATTCATATGCAATCACTATGCAAAAGTTTTTACAAACAAACTTCACAAAGGCCCATCTTCGAAGGCCTTTACTACAAATTTTACAATTTCTTCTTGAGGACCACTCATGGAGATCTCCATTGCATAATAGTGAAAAACTACAAACCAGCTACTAGAATTTCTTTTTTTGCAGATTACCTCCACCGCAGTTGACTTGAAGATTCTCAAGACCTTCTTGATAAACAACTTGACCTTAAGAATCGAGGGCATCTGTTAGGGACTAAATTGACTAAGTCAAACCCTCTGGAAACCTATCACTAAGAGAATAGATAAAACCAGGAGATAAGGTAGGAAAGAAATACAAAGAAATTGGTTCAGACTCCTAAAAGAAAAAGATATCACAAGTCAAGTTGGACTCTATCACTCCAAGGAATTAACCTCTATATAAGAAGCAGCTCCCCCACAAATCTGAAAGGCTCGCTCTAGGCACTCTCCACCAATTCTCTAGAGGGACTCTTCTGAGACTAAACTCTCTCATTGTATTGGGCGATATGTGAGGCCATGAGACATTATAAAATTATCACCTAATATAGTGGATTTCACCTGCAACTTCTCTTGGATGCAGGTTTTTATACTGAACCATGTAAAATAGCACCGTATCAAAGCCTGAATCACCAACGTGGGTCGAGGATGACTCTTTCTTCCTTTCCGATATGTTGTGCAATTTTTGGGATTAATAGGAACCATCAAATTAACGATGATATGCTCCCATTAATCCCTATGCTCCCATGCCTCTATCCTCAAGATCAAGATGTTAAGATACATCCCTCTAGTACCTCTATTTTAGTTTGTTTAAGGCATCTCACCCCTTGATCTTCTGGAAATTCTATTTTAGTTGAGTTAGTCTATTATTGAGCCGGTGTTTATAGCACACCACTCATATCACTTAAAATTTTAAAATTTATTTTCTAAATTAAATTATATCATATAAGCACTTTATTAGATATCATGTTATACATATTGGTATGATAATAGGATTTTTTTATCTTAGTTCAGTGAAAGTTTATTGTTTAAAAAGAAAATTGGATCATTTACCTTTGAGTACGGGGTCTTCTAACTTGTGCTGAGGAGAATTTCTTGTAGTAGGCAGGGGCTGTCTCCTGGTTCTCAAAATTGGGGAGGNTTAAGGCATCTCACCCCTTGATCTTCTGGAAATTCTATTTTAGTTGAGTTAGTCTATTATTGAGCCGGTGTTTATAGCACACCACTCATATCACTTAAAATTTTAAAATTTATTTTCTAAATTAAATTATATCATATAAGCACTTTATTAGATATCATGTTATACATATTGGTATGATAATAGGATTTTTTTATCTTAGTTCAGTGAAAGTTTATTGTTTAAAAAGAAAATTGGATCATTTACCTTTGAGTACGGGGTCTTCTAACTTGTGCTGAGGAGAATTTCTTGTAGTAGGCAGGGGCTGTCTCCTGGTTCTCAAAATTGGGGAGGTTCTTATCAGTTTTTTTCCTAGAGTGACTAAGATAGGTGTTGTGGAATGGCAAAAGAGATCATAAAGAAGTTGGGAAAATTTAGTTTAACCGAGGCAGAGCAGAATGAAGTCCAACTTGACATCTCATTGGATGAGGTGATAACCAGGCGAGGGAAGCTTTGTCTCATAGGATTTGTTGTGTCTAAAAAATCTGTTAACAAAGAAGCCTTTAGAGCCACGATGATGAAGGTTTGGAAACCAATAGGAGGGATGCAGATCAAGGGAGTTGGTGACAACCTCTTTCTCATTGAATTTCAAAGAGATCAAGATATGGAGAAGGCGAAAAGAGGAAGATCGTGGACATTTGACAGAAACCTATTATGCCTCAACATGTTTAATGGACTATCTGCACCAAAGGAGATTCTCTTTGATAAAGAAAACATTTGGATACAGCTTCATGATCTTCGTCTTGGTGGAATGACGAGGAGCATTGGTGAAAAAATTGGGAATATGATTGGTGAGGTGGTGGAAGTTGATGTAGATGAAGAAGGGATCGGTTGGGGGCCCTATCTACGAGTTAAAGTTATTGT
>QEOT01006550.1:0-11375 GCA_003123785.1 Pterocarya stenoptera
CCCCCCCCCCCCCCCCCCCGGGGCATGGGTGGGCGGGCTACCCGCTTCATATATATAATTATTTATTTATTTATATATATATAAATATATTGTATATAGATATATACAATTTATTAAAAACTTGAAATTATATTCAAGTCATTGGATTGCCTTGGCCTCTAAGCTCCACATTGCTTAAGGATGACTATTGTATTGCCTTGACCTCCTATATAAATGTTGGCCTAAGAGGCCAAGACAATCTAAAATTTTACTCATGAGTTTAAGTTCTTTTTATATTTATAAATTTTAATTTGTTATTTAAATTATATTATAATTTGGGTCTAAAGAAAATTTTTGGACCAAAATTTTTTTAGACACAATGTGTTGGCTTAGGCGGGGGTGGGGTGGATGGAGTTTTTTCCCTCAGCCCCCCCAGCATCATGGGGCTTGGGGTGTGGGGTAGGGTACCCCTCGCCCCGCACCATGCGGGTGTTACTCCTAAGTCATAGGTCCCTTTGGATACACAAACGATTTCGTTTTATTTCATTTAATACACAACTTTCTCAAATTTTCAAATAAAATATAATAAATAATTTAACTTTTTTAAATCTCAAAACAATAATAATATTAAAAAATAATATTCTAACAATATTTTATTCAACTTTTAATTTTTATCTAAAATTATTTCATCTCATCTTTCTATCAAAACGGGACCATGCCAGGGCCTAATGTAAAAATAAGCCACAAGATTTGCTTAAGCTGAGGGAATGTCCAAACATTGTCACAAAAAAAAAAAAAAAAAAAGAGATAAAAGAAAAAGAAAAAAGCAGATACACAGTATTTGTCTGTTTCCCTCCCTGGTGGCTAGCATTTTTAAGTTGAGCTGTAGGTCAATACATAAAAGCTCACCTAATACGTACGAGGTACAGAGTAAAAATCTCAATTGTAGACCCTTTCCTTTCTTTCGAGATGGCAAGGGATATTTCATGTAACCATTTTAGGATATGACTGTGAGGTCTCTGTCTCTGTCTCTCTGTCTCTGTATGTGTGTGTGTGTTTTCTTGGAAATCTTTCTCAAATATCACCAAGTCATGCTGTCTGTGTCATCATTTTTGCTTCTTTTCATAACCGGTATTAATATTATCAGCTGCAGCAGCAGTTGCCAATTCCATCAACCTCTCATAATCTATCTCAGTAGACTTGAACTTCAACTTGATTCCACCCTGAGTCCATGACCTTATACAAAGGAGAGCTTGTGCGCTATCATGTGGCAAACAAAATCGTTGCTTCTCTATCTCATCACCTTTGCTGCAGAACAAATCCTCAGGTGCTATGGAAGTTGCCTGCACGGTCAAGAAATCTCGAGCCATGACAGAAAGTCGCGGGTAGCGAGTGCTATTAACTTTCCACCACTCCAAAACATCTGTTGGTATAGGAGCCAGAGGCTCTGACAGATACTGAGTGAGCTCATCAGTGGCAGTGCTCATGCTTGCCCTTCGTTTCTTTCGAGCAATTTCCTCTGCAAAAGAGACATTCCCTTCATCTTCAATCTCCTGAGCAATGTACCCACTAGTCATGGATGGAAAATGGCTGCCATAATAATTTCTCATGAAATGGGCTCTTGCTTCCTCAAGATAATTTTCTGAACTAAGACTTTCAGGTATTAGCTCTATTTTGATTCGAGGATCAAGAATTGCTGTCATGTATGTAAATATGTTGCAAACCTGACTACTGTAATTTCTGGCCTTTATAGCCATGTCTTCAGCAGCATTCTTTAGCCAGTCTGGGCTGTGACGGGATTCTCTGCAGACAGCGATCATGTCAGAGATGTGATCCATGAAGAAGAGAACCAGACCGATTGTGGGCACCTTGCTTGTGCATATGTTGGTTGTGGTTTTGTAGAAGGGTTCTAAATATTGATGCATGATACTGACCACATTCTTCTCTGTGGAGCTCAGCAGCATCCTATTGCCTAGTATCTCCTCATATTTCCTGATTATGGCGTCCATAGACTTGCTTGCCTGTTTCATATGTAAAATCCTAGTTCATCAATAGCCACTACATCCATGCAGGCATGGATGGCGAAGACACAAAACAACATACAAACATATACACAGTCAGGCTATATATATTTGGCAGTTATCATAACCTGATCAATACCAAATATCATGGGACAATTAAACCTCTGATGCTACCAACGATAAAACTGCAACACCCTAATCTTTGATGAAGCAAACTTCATCAGCTTTCTGATAAGTAAGCTATTGAGTTTAATGGTCCAAGTATAATTCTTTTTTTTTTCCTTTTCAACTATCAGTCACAGATGGAGAACTGTCTTGATAGCCTGATCATATCAGGCAATTATTTCACCTAATTAAATTGGGAGGAGTAGAGTGTGGCTGTTCGGTACTAAACAAACAAATCAAAGAACAAAGGGGGTATGGGGTGAAAGTTGGTCGGTCCGGACCGAAGAAACCGACCTGACCGGATCGGACCAATCGAATTAAAAAAAATATATATTTATATATATATTATTTATATAATAATTGTATAATTAATTATGTAATTTTCATCTAACCTATCACTATTAAAAATATAAAATTCTAAATATGTTAATAACAAATATTCTATCAATTAACTAATGTATAATATCAATTAACTAATTATATAGTAATTATATAAGTTAAGTATGTAATTTTCATCTAATTTATTATCATTGGCCATATAAAATAATTTTTTTATTGAATTAGTTACATAATCCATATTAATAATTCACTTAATTTTAATTTAGTATTTTAAATAATTTTTTTATTAGTTTATTTTAAAAAGAAGAAAAAAAATAATAAATAATTGGGCCGGATGTCCCTAAGGATGTTTGGTCGGGGAAAATGATGAACCGAAACCCCCCCCCCCCCGCGGGCGGGGCGCGGGACTAGACCGGACCAATTTACACCCCTAAAAGGGGGTTTCAACCTTGTCGTACATCCACCTTTCAAGCTGAGTGTCATATCATATTTGCAGATTTTCTATATGCAATGAACTTTGAGGCAGTCGGTGTGGAGGGCGTGGCATGGCATGGCAAAGTTTGATCTTCAAGAGAATTTAGTTTTAAACATATCTTCCTAATTAAATCTTGCATGTCAGCAGTAGGTTTGCAAGTAGGACTTGCTGATGAAAGCACTTAATAGGCCTGATATTAGACTATGGGGAATAATAAACACCAAATTCTGCGACAAAAATCCCATTTCTTGGTTGGAAAATTCTTCTAAACAAAGGGGCTTTCATTTTGCAGAATTTTTATATCCTAAAGCAGGAGGTTTTTAGATGACATGAGCAAGTACCTTGCGCACAATATCTAGCATCTGATAATTGCCACTCCACAGTGCTGAAGCATCCAGTGGAAATTTCCAACTACCTTCTTGATATGCTGCAGTTACTTGAGTAAAATCTTCTGACATCTCTGAGGATGCATTTAACTCCAGTACAAACTCCCGGATCTTCGAGATTACTGGTTTTGTGGTTCTCAATCCATCATCTATGATCAAGTTCAAAGTACGTGCTGCACAGGGGATATAACAAAAGGGACCAACTTTCTGACCATCCAATTCCTCTTTCAAAGTATGGCAAGCACGCATGGAACTTTGACTGTTATCATGGGTGCAGGAGAGGACTCTATTTTCAATATTGTACATCTTAAGAACCTTCACCAGGGAATCGTAAATCTCAGCACCCCCACAAGGGTGA
Source organism: Pterocarya stenoptera (assembly GCA_003123785.1). Classification (NCBI taxonomy): domain Eukaryota; kingdom Viridiplantae; phylum Streptophyta; class Magnoliopsida; order Fagales; family Juglandaceae; genus Pterocarya; species Pterocarya stenoptera. The sequence goes on from QEOT01006550.1 coordinate 3,724, forward strand.
GGTATGTGACAGACATCAAGAAGCACCTTTTGGAAGGACCAGTTCTCATCAATCCACTGGCATGTGACACTCATATAATATATCTGTTGATAGGAAGTCCAGGAGTCAAGTGTGATGGAGAACTTCGAAAAAACCTGCTCCAAAGATGCTCTAACATCCTCCTGCATGCTTCTGAAAACTACATGAAATACTGCTTTATACTTCTCACCTGGCCATACTTGTACTGATGGCAGAAACTTGTAAGAATTTGCCAACCACTTTTCTTCCAAGATCGAAGGAGGGAGAGAAGCTTCAATGAGCCACTTAATAAGCAACCAATTCAAATTATCATAATCCACCTGGGGCACTTTCCCTTGAGGCTGAGATTTCTTGATTACAGCAATGGTCTGTGGTGCCGAATTGCTGACAGCATCCCCTGGCTTATCATATCCCGGATGCCGATTGCTCAGGTGCCTTCCCAAATTGCCTTCAACAAAAGGAAAATGAGTGAGACACATACAAATGCACGATCAAAATGTCATAGGCATTATGATGTCATCAAGAACAACCACCACAATAACAAGAAGAAAGCAGTTGCAGAAAAAATTACCAGTGGCAGTCGCAATAGAATAGCTCTGTCCACAAAACTTGCACCTTCGACTCTTCCCATCTGGAGCTGTCTCAAAATACTTGAGATAAACTGATGTCATTGTCTTCTTTCTCGGTTTCACTGAAGTAATACTATTTCCCTTTTCTGAAGAACCCAATCCAATATCTATAGGATCAATGTTTGGAATGAGTGGCATATCCATCACTGATTTGGGATCCATATCTACACCAGGAAGCAACAAATAAACAAAGTCATAATGAGCTTGGGTTATATGTTATTGGAAATTCAATAGCATGCTTGGGTTGCATCCCTTGATGCTAATATAAAAATGCGGTACTTACAAAAGATGGTTTGATATAAGAAACCCAAATATTAAATCAGGAGACCTAGAATTCTTTTAGCTATCAAGGACCATTTAGAAGAAAAAAAAAAAAAAAAAAAAAAGCCCTTCTCTAACAGTGTGTCCGGAGAACAATAGACCCTTGAAAGCAACACTCTATAAACAAATGGACCCATAAACCTGTTCAGAAGTTCAAAAGGCCAGTCAGAACCCTGTATCTAGGATAAATGTAACTCCAGCTAAACTGCTAAAGCAAGCACTTTCATAACCCAATAAATTAGATTTCATTCAATAGAAAACTAGAGTACTTCATCCATTATCGGATATCTTTCTCTCAAGAATGCCATATATAATTTAACAACAGAGTAATTAGATTCCCGTGTCAAAGATACCAAGTTGATCTGGCTATTAAAGTCTAGTTCATGCTTTAGCACTCTTATCTATTAATTCCCATGTTATTGTTGTTTGCTCCCCATGACTTTCAATATGCAGGTCTTCTGTTGATTTGAGCCAACATTTTTTTCCTAAAGAATCCTACCCCCCCATCTACTCTAATCCAATCCCCTTATATGAACCCAAAAAACTTTCATAAAAATGGAAGAAAAATGTTGGCTCATTGGATTTGAGACGAAGAAGAAAACTATCCCAGTGGAGAGAAAAATTCATTTTTTTTTTTTTAAATAACACTTATGTAGCTTCATTTTTTACATATCTTATGTCCATGTTCTCTTCAAGTTTTACAGCCAAAAAACATGAAAGAGGGACAGTGAATTTTCTTGATATGCTCGTCAGTAGCAATTACCAAATACAAGTAGCAAATGAACCTTGGGTTTGGCTGAGTAATTTCATTTTCATCATTGCTTGCATAGAGTAAGTATTAGTTAGCATTTTAGTAGTAATTGTATCTTAATATGTTATCTTCTGTCAGATGTCTCAGGTAGAGTGCTCCAAATTACCCTTTTTTGTTAGGGGGAAAAGAAATCTCAACATTTATGAAAAGCCTTTCACTATTTCCCAGTTACGCATATAACACTGAAAAATCAAACTTCTACCCAAGAAACAAACTGTATCACCGGCATCTGATTTCTACTGTAAATACACAGTGGCAGCATCCCAATATATAAAGATTATTATTTTTTCTTAGATTACAGCATGATATATTGAATTCTAGTACCTCTGAATGATTTCAATGCATTATTTACAGTCCAGTCCATTTCCATTTGGTGCCCTGCCTTGGCACCAGCTGCTGCTCCTGTCTGGAAGAAATTCAAGTCCCATTTCAGCTTTAGTTTGAAAATAATCAGATGAATGTGAATTTTATCAGTATATTTACCCCAAAATTCATCAGAAATGGAAACTCACTGTACGAAATCCTCTCCTCAAGTCAACCTCTCAGAGCTGAGAAACACCATCTGAAGAAGAAATAAATAAATAAATAAATTTTGGATTTTATTCTTCTTTATTTATTTATTATATTTTTTACCATCAGACTCGGAGAAGACTCACCATGAAAGCACTGAATTGTGTTGTTAAGGTCGGCTTCTCTGGTCCCGAGCCGGACCATAACAGAATGACCACAGAACACTGAAAGGAAGCTGGCAAAGTTTGGATCGGCGGCGCTAGATCAGAGCCGGATGTGAGCCGTGAGAGTGAGAGAGAGAGGGAGAGAGGCTTCTCAGCCGCGACGCGACTCCTGACACGGAGACAAGACAGAGAGACAGATGTGTTGCTGTTGTTGTGGTCTTGCTTTGAGCTCGGCGCTAGGGGTTTGGTTTGGTTTGATAATCAGCTTTGTTGAGCCCTGAGGCCCAGCTGGCTGCTAGCTTCGTTTGTTCGGCTCTAAACTTATAAATCCATCACCCACTCATTATCCCCAATTTATTTATTATTATTATTTTATTTATAAATTAAAAACATGGGTTAATAACAAATTTTCAGCAGTTTGTAAAGGGTTACATTGATATTTGTAGAATTAATCATGAGTTTTAAGAAATATTCAATTTATTAATGAGATGTATTAGCTAATGAAAATTTGGCATGTGCCTCCTTAACGCCACGTCAACAAATTTATTTAAAACATAAAAATTTAAATATATATTTTAAAACTTAAAAATTATTACATAAGTTTGAGATTTAAAAACTTAAAAAAAAAATTGTGTTAGGAAAGAGCCACCCATAAAAGAGGGAAAGCAACCATCTCATACAGTGGTAAGCCATGTGACCAACTATCGTGTGAGGTGTTTACTAAGGCTGCGTTTGGATGTTGAGCTGAGCTCAGCTGAATTTAGTTCTTTATGAATAGTAGTAAGATGAGTAGTGGATGAAGTTATGTAGGGCCCATCTAAATTGACTTTAAAGTATGTTTGAATATTAAGATGAGTTAAATATTTTTTTATAGAAAGTTGAAAAAGGTGTAGGTCTCACGTATAAAGATGTGTTAAGTTGAAAATAGTTGTGGGTCCCACGTGTAATGATGCTTTGAGTTGAGATGAGTTTAGTAATTTAAGAGTTGAGTATTTAGATGTTAGACTCAGTTTAAAATTAAACTGAGTTCAACTGAGTCTTGCAATCAAATGCAACCTAAAGCTCACAGCCACACCAAATTATACTAAAGCTCATAGCCACACCACAAGCTGTAAAACCACCTTGACCTGCTCTAGTATTGCGGGGTGGCCACGAGTCTCCCAATGAAAGCTTTAGATCCACTTATAAGGTGGCGTCGCTCATAACCATATCATGAGTGGCTGCAACAACTCATGGAAAATGAGATGACTCAGGCCCGATTTGGATAGGCAGTTCAAATGAGGTGAGATAATCTGACCATCCAAACCAACCCTCGTTGTAAAAGGGAAATCTCAAAACTAAAATTAAAGTAACGAGATTTTATCATGGTTTTTACAAAGATATATGGTTTCCCAAATATCATGTCCTTTGGAACAAGTAATTTATTCAAAAATGTGGTAGTCNCTCTCTCTCTCTCTCTCTCTCTCTCTCTCTCTCTCTCTCTCTCTCTCTCTCTCTCTCTCTCTCTCTCTCTCTCTCTCATTTATCTTTTATTTTCATTATTCTCAAGTTTAGGTGAGGATTTTTTACCCTAAACGTTTGGCTCATTTTAGAAAGAGAAGTATTACAACTATAAAGAAATTCTACAAAAATAAACATACAGACTAACATGATTTCATATAATACGTTAGATCTGCTTTAAACTTCTTTTTTTTTTTAACAAAAAATCTTCATGTAAATAAATAAAGTGATTTTATTATGGTAATAAAGTCAATACAATGAAAGGTCTTTTTAGCATGTGAAGTTTTGAGATAGGTTAATAAAATGAAATAAAAAATAAAAGGAAGTGATGAAGTGACTTAATAGAATACTAAGAGAATGCTTTAGAAACAATATAAGTAATAGAATATTAGTATTTGATGAGGAAAAAAAAAGAGAAATAATTTTTAATCTTTTGGAAAAAAAAAATGATATTGATTAGCACTCATCCCCAAATATCATCCATAAGGACTGTTTTTCCAGTATTTTTTTTGCTATGAAATATAGCCCTCAATTACCATAATCACCAAGAATGCATCAAGGCAGAACTGACCAAAATTATGTACAAATCGGAAAAGAAAAAATAAGCATAAAAAAACAACTATATGATGTCATTTCCACCTTTTCATTTGTATTTTCTGTGCTGTGTAAGAATAAGTCTGAAAGCCAAAGGCCAAAGCTAAGTGCCTGGCCATGCCCAAAGAATTTCCTTGAGGGAAAGTGGCCTGAATCAACCGAACCATAGCCTTTGAGATAACCTAATATTAAATTGAGTTACTTCATCTGCAAAGTAATTTCACAGAAGCAAACTCACAAATTAACTTGACTTGACGTGGTATGTCAAATTGTAAAGTATATCTCGCTATCGAGTAGATTTGGCGTGATCCGTTTGTAGATCATCTAGCACTTATCTTTCCAGAAATTAACATCATGATCTTCTCCTTGAATTTCTTGATCTCCAAATTATTGCAGATGGGTCTGGGCAAATTCTGTATGGAATTTTTGGTGGATGAACCTCAGGGACACAGCTGTCATACGTCCATTTATAAACTTGGGACAGTTAATTACCAGAAAATATTTTCAAAATAAAAATCGAACATGTTCATGCAAATCCAGATGAGTGTGTGTGTATATATATATATATATATATATATATTAAAACTTGGATTAGAATTTTCTACAAATTTTAGGGTATGGTCGTATGAACAAAAATCTAAATAGATCCTAACCAGTTTAAAACATTCACCCCTTCTAACAATCTAACATTTACCACCTTAGTCTTTAATTATGTAATACTAGATACAGCCTCAATGTGTGTAAATCCAACCCATTTCTTTTGAAAAAAATGTGAAGTTTATTAATAAAAAATTAATTTTTTCACGTAAGTCTCATATTTACGCACTTTTCTTAAAAAAAGTGTGCGAAATTTGCACACAATAAGATTGCACAAATCATTTTCCTACCATAAATAGGCCCATTATGGAAAATATTTAACTGAATAAAATGAAATATAAAGTCATGATTCAAATTAATTAGGATCTAAAGTTGATATTATATTCAAGTAATACTTATTTCGAAGTTTAAACATATCGAAAAATATAAATATAGAATCTGACAACAAAAGAGATAGAAACGAAGGAGCAGGTAAAACAGAAGGAATCTTACAGTAATCTGGCAATCTCGATCTGGGAAAAGTCCATGTAATTAGTATTTGAAGAACTCATGTCTAGTGTTGTTACTGCTGCTGCTGTGGAGGCCGCCTGTGTCCCTGAAGGCGATAGAGGTGGTGGCTGTTTGATGGCCATCACTCTGCAATTCAACGTGTTTCCAATGTTTTCATGGGCCATTGCCAACCTAATTGCCACATCATTAATGCAAACACTGGCTTTGAGTTTGATCATCATTTTTAATGATCCATCTCTCCCAGAAAAGAAAAATTGTATGTACAATTCTCACACAAGAACCGATGCTTTTTATTATGGAAAATAATTTAAAACCATGCAAGTTCCGCGCTGGCATGTGAAAAAATCAACTTTTTTTTAATTATGGATTCCATTTTTTTCAAAGAAAATGTGCTGAGATTCATACTTTTAAAACTGTATATAATATTACTCTTTTACTATTCATATTTGCATATACTACAAGAAAAATGACCAATTGTGACCGACCATTTGCGACAAGAATAATTATTTACGAGAAAAACAGAGCCATTTTAACAAAAAATAGTCATTTGCACGGAAAATAACTACTTACAAATAAGCAGTGATATAAGACAATTCTAGATAGGTATATAATTTACTGTCCAATGCAGTTGAAATTTGGTGGAGTGATGCTTCTAGACATGTGCATCTTACCCAGAATATAGGATTTTTCAGAAGAAAATGCATTTAATGCCAGCTTTTTTATTTTCTGATATCGTACAGTTCATGTTTCCTCAATAATTGAAGAAAAACCAAAGAGTTTAATTAGTGGATTGGCTATAGAAATAAAATACCAGGTTATAAATTCTCTATCTACCGATTCTTGTCTTGATGCATGAAACATTCAGACATCGGACTTAACTGCTGTCCCACTTAGACGACGTAGGATTAACAGACTATGCTAAGCTAGCTTGTTATCTTGATTAATCCATGATTTTTAGCCACATGATTTAGCCATTAATTTATGACAAATATAAATATAAATATATATATATTCATGCATCATCCAATCTGAATGCTCAAGACTCCCTAAGTTCCTAACACCATTCTTTTTTTATGAGCAAAATAGGTAGGAGGGGGCAATTACAGGTGATCTCCCTACTCGGGCGAAGCGTGACGCCGTTACTATAGCACACTACTCTACCGGCTGAGAATTAGATAGGAGAGATCTAAACTGCAAGAAATTATAAACTGACGTAGCTAATTCATATGATCCGTTAGATCTACTTTATAATAAAAATAACTTTACAATCTGACGAACTATATTAAACTATGTTAGTCTGTATAATTATGAGAAACTGACCATTTCCTCACTCGACCCCAAGTTTTTTTTGGCTCTGTTACCATTACAAACACTCCACATGCATTGCTGAGGCAATTAGTGACAGTGATCTGAATCTCACTGCTCACCAAACTGCAAACCAAGGCCAGCCTCAGTTGCCAAGGCAAGTGGGGTCCTAATGACATGCTCCAAATTGGCTCTATGGCTGATTTTTGAGTATTTTTAAGACTCTGAACGGTGAACAGGCGGCTGGCCTGCAACTCATGACGCAATCCAAAATGATAATTAATAATGTGAAACTACCTAAACCCATCTTGGCAGTTGACCATAATTCATTGCAGAAAAGCCATCTCAAAAGTTAGAACTTTCTGCTTTTCTCCATGATCAATAGCATCAGTACCCACGTTGATCATGAATGAATGATGCTGAAATTCAACCAGACAAGAACTTAAAGTATCGTGTAAATCATTGATATCATCACCATTAACAAGGGAATCAGAGATGTGCAGTAGTTTAGTTCCAAACTTGCATTTACTGAACAAACATATGGTACTTCAAAAATTCAATGCCAAACTTACTTGTAAAGAAAGCTTCGGCCATGGAGTCCAACCACAAGTACTGAAGCTCCAATCTCTCGCACCATGGCTGAGATCTTCCCACCCTCTTGGTCACCTTCCGTCACAAGAATCTCAATGTTTG